>JAHIAM010002227.1:0-72499 GCA_021605205.1 Aegilops longissima | reverse complement strand
AAATCCTACGATCATGCAAGATCTATCTAGGAGATGCATAGCAACGAGAGGGGGAGAGTGTGTCCACGTACCGTCGTAGACCGAAAATAGAAGTGTTAGTTTAACGCAGTTGATGTAGTCGAACGTCTTCGCGATCCAATCGATCAAGTACCGAACATATGGCACCTCCGAGTTTAGCACACGTTCAGCTTGATGACGTCCCTCGAACTCTTGATCCAGCAAAGTGTCGAAGGAAATTTTCGTCAGCATGATGGCGTGGTGACGGTGATGGTGATGTGATCTGCGCAGGGCTTCGCCTAAGCACAACGACA
Source organism: Aegilops longissima (assembly GCA_021605205.1). NCBI lineage: Eukaryota > Viridiplantae > Streptophyta > Magnoliopsida > Poales > Poaceae > Aegilops > Aegilops longissima. The sequence goes on along the minus strand of JAHIAM010002227.1, from coordinate 72,188 downwards.
ATATGATCGGAGGAGTAAACGGTGGAGGGGAGCACCACACATGGCTAAGAAACTATTGTGTGTCTAGGAGGCGCCCCCTCCCACGTATATAAAGGAGGGATGGTAGAGGAGGCTGACCAAGGCGCACCCCCAAGGGGAGGAGTCCTACTGTCACGCCCCCGATGCGGCTATATCTCCCACGTGTCGAGGCACGACTTAGAGGCATAACCGCATTGAAAGCAATGTCGCAAGTGAGGTAATCTTCACACAACCCATGTAATAAATAAGGAAAGAGATACATAGTTGGCTTACATCGCCACTTCACACAAGACATAAATAAACATCCATCATTCGAGTACACTCAAGGTCCGACCACGGAACCAAAATAAAGAAGATACCCCAAATGCTACACAGATCCCGAATCGTCCCAATCGGGCACCACTACGATCATCGAAAGACACATAGTAACGACCACGCTCTCGTCGAACTCCCACTTGAGCTCGGCTGAGTCACCTGCACCGCATCGTCGGCAACCTGCAACTGTTTTGAAGTATCTCGTGAGTCACGGGACTCAAAAATCTCACACCATGAGATCAAGACTATTTAAGCTTATAGGAAGGACAGAGTAGTAAAGTGGAGCTGCAGTGTTTACTAGCATATATGGTGGCTACTTCGCAAAAGAGAGCGAGAAGAGAAGCAAAGCACGGTCGTGAAGCTAGTAGCGATCAAGAAGTGATCCCAACTACTTACGCCGACATAACTCCAACACCGTGTTCACTTCCGGACTCACGAGAAGAGACCATCACGGTTACACACGCGTTGATGTGTATTTTATTGAGGTCAACTTTGGGTTTTCTACAACCGACATTAACAAATTCCCATCTGCCTCATAACATCAGGGCACGGCTTTCAAAGATATTACCCTGCAGGGTGTCCCAACTTAGCCCATTATAAGCTCTCACGGTCAACGAAGGATATTCCTTCTACCGAAGACCCGATCAATCTCGAATCCCGGACTACAAGACATTTCGACAGAATAAAACAAGACCAGAAAGCCACCCGAATGTGCCGACAAATCCCGATAGGAGCTGCACATATCTCGCTCTCGGGCACACCGGATGGGCAAGACGTCGGGTTGGCATAGACCCTGGATTGCCCAGGGGCGCCGGACATCGCCAGGTTGGGCCAGAATCGAAGGAGAACCGCCCGGGTTAAAATAAAGATGACCCTCGGGCTCGCGAAAACCGGGGAAAAGGCTTAGGTGGCAAATGGTAAAACCAAAGTTGGGCCTTCTGGAGGAGTCTTATTCAAAGCGAACTGTCAAGGGGTCCCATAAATCACCCAACCGTAAGGAACGCGAAATCAAGGAACATAACACCGTATGACGGAAACTAGGGTGGCAAGTGGAACAAAACACTGTGCATAAGGCCGAGCCTTCCACCCTTTACCAAGTATATAGATGTATTAATTATAGCAGATATATATATTGTGATATCCCCAACAAGTAAACATGTTCCAATAAGGAACAAAATCTCCATGTTCCAACAAGGAACAAACTTCACTTCACCGCAACTAGCAACGCTATAAGAGGGCTGAGCAAAGCGGTAACATAGCCAATCAACGGTTTGCTAGGAAAGGATGGTTAGGGCTGACATGGCAATATGGGTGGCATGATATAGCAAGTGGTAGGCATCACAGCATAGGCATAGCAAAAGAGCGAGCAACTAGCATAGCAAAGATAGAAGTGATTTCGAGGGTATGGTCATCTTGCTCGAATGTTCTCGAGTTGTCGAAAGCTTGATCCTCGAAAGCGTTCTCAACAGGTTCCTCGCTCACGCACTCGCCTCCCAGCTCTACCCAAAGCAACAACACAAACAAAGGAACCACAATAAATCACGGTGCAATGCACAATCAACATGATGCAAAACATGCATGATATGCGAGATGAGATATGCAATGCTTATGTGCGCCCGAAGGTAATGATGAACCAGGCATCAACTTGGCAAACCAAGTATGCCACTGAAAGATGAGATGATTTCGTTGAAATCGATATAAAGATCACCGGAATCGGATGCACGGTTTGGAAATGACAAGCAAAACAAGAATGGCACAAATCTGCCATTAACAGCATGATGCCACTTAGCAAGCAACAATTAATTAAGCTACTGCACCCAAACGTACCAACAAAGTACATGGCAGTGATCTACACAGATGCTCGACAAAAGATGAGCACTGAGCTACGGCTATTTCACAACATAACAGGTTCAAACAAGCATGGCAAAAGTGCACAAAATATCAGGCTGGACATGGCAAAAACAACATCAGGTTGCAATGTTCAGAGCAGCAAAACTACATGCTACAGGACCTTAAAATAGCAAAACATGGCATGGCATGAATCTACTCAAAGCCTAGAACAAAAGTCCCTTACTGACCATAAGCCAAAAAGGACTAGAAAATATAGTAACACCCATGTCAATATTGAAAGTCTTGTTAACAGATTCAGCAACATGGCATGTCAAAACTGATAACGAGTAGGCATGTTTACAAGCTCAATGCACTCACTACAGAGCCTTATATGATAAACTAAGCATACATACATCAAGAAGACATGACATAGAAGACATACATGGCAAGAACAATAACATAGCATAAATGGATCAACCACAACAAGCTAGGCAAAATTGAATAACATGTATACAATCTGCCAGGAAACATTTGATAGCAAAAGTAGAGCTCGATTGACTCAAGCTATGGCACTCCATAATTGCAAACAAAGGCATGGATGGATAGAGCAAGACATGCTTTACAAAACATCCTTACTGAAGTATCTCAAAATATGCATAGATCTCTTGGTAGCATCAAGTAAACATGGCATCAAAATCAGCTAAAACAGGACTGAAATCAGCAACATCAGGACACCTACTTTGCATGCTTGTGCTAGTCACCACATAGATCACAAAAATACATGGCATACACCCCTGGAAAGATGGCATGGCATTTAACAAAACACATGTAGGACTCAAATTCATAGGGTGCACACATTAATCATGGCAAAATAACAAAAGTGCAAGTTCTGATAGAATCAGAAACTAACATCACATAGCACTCTTCCAACAGCATTTCGGGCATCAAGATGAGCTCAAATGAAAATGATGCAATGAGATGAAATGATCTACTCTTCGAGACGAACATTTTGACATATTATACGCAAAAATGGAGCTACGATGACAAAGTTACAGACGTTGAAAAAGCAACAAAAACATTGGATGCAAAATAACTTAGAGAAAATTAGAGGGGAGAAGTCAACGCGTCATGTGGCCCGAGGCCGGATCGATCGGGCGGGCGACGGCGCCGGGCTGCTCATGAGCTCGCCGGGAGGAAGGAGCTCGCTGGGCCGGGCCGCCGGGCGGGCGCGGCCACGGCAGGGAGGCCGGCGAGGAGGAGCCATGGCGGGAGGCCAGCTGGCGATCGGCGGCACCGGCGGCGGGAGGGCGACCACCGGCGGGCGGCGGTGAGGCAGCGGTGCGCTGCTGGCGGCCAGGCCGGGCGCGGGCGGCGACGCTGGGCGGGAGGCGGGAGCTCGGCTGGCGGCCTGGCTCAAGGGTCTGGCCCTGGCCTCATGGCCGGGCGAGGGCGGCGGCGGGGCGCCGGGTGGCGACGTGGCGCCCGCGATTGGCGGGCGACGGGCGGACGCGTCTGCTCGCCGGGACGTGTCCGCAAGGGCGCTGAGAGTAAAAAGCTAGGGTTTCGGGAATGATCCGGATTTGGAGGGGGTTTGCTTAAATAGGCATAGAGGGAGCTAGGAGAGTCCAAATGAGGTGTAGTTTTCCACACGATCGTGATCGAACGACGGAGAGCATGGGAGTGACTTAGATGGGTTATTGGGCTGTTTTGAAGGGTGTTGGGCTGCAACTTAAAAGAGGCCTTTGCGAGAGTGCGCGTTAACTGTTGAGTACCAAACGAGCTCCAAATGACCAAACTTGACCGGTGGTCTAAGGGTGGTATACCAAGGCCACTAGACAAACCTCGTCCATTTCGAGAAGGTTTAGTACCCGCACACGGAAAAACGTAAAAGGGACCGCGGGAGATAGGAGTGCCGGATTGCAAAACGGACAACGGGAAAAATGCTCGGAATCATGAGACGAACACGTATGCAAATGCGATGCACATGATGACATGATAAAAATGCATGACATGGACAAAATGCAAAAAGGAGAAAACCCAACCACGGAGGGAATATCATATATCAATGCCGAAAATGGCAAGAGTTGGAGTTACAAATATGGAAAGTTACTTCCGGGGTGTTACAACACTCCACCACTACAAGAGGATCTCGCCCCAGATCTAGGACCGAAAGAACTCCGGATATTCGAATGGAGGTGATCCTCGCCCTGTGTAGCTTCTCGGTCGGAATGGTGTGACCACTTCACTTTGAGGAATTTGATTGACTTGTTGTGAGTCTTACGCCGGTTTCTTCAAGAATAGCAACGGGTGCTCATGATAAGAGAGATCTTCTTGAAGGTCAATCTCTTCGTTGATAGTGCGTCAGAGTCTTGAAGCACTTGCGAAGCTGTGACACGTGAAACACATCGTGCACATTTGCAAAGTTGGATGGAAGCTCAAGTTGATAGGCTAGATCGCCTCTTTTACCAATGATCTTGAAAGGACCCACGATCTAGGGGCAAGCTTCCTTTGATACCGGGCGGCGAGTGCCTTTCATTGAGAGACGCGAGGTAGACATGGTCTCCGATTTCAAAAGCCACATCACGGTGCTTATCATCATAATAGCTCTTTCCGCGCGATTGCGCCGGCTTTGAGATTCTCACGAATGACTTGGCACATTTCTTCCGCTTCGTGATCAAGTCATTGCCAAGAAGTTGGCGCTCACCGTCTCGCACCAATTGAGAGGAGTACGACACTTTCGCCATAGAGAATTTCGAATGGGGCCTTGCCCGAACTCGCTTGGAAGCTGTTGTTGTAGGAGAACTCGGCATATGGAAGACAATCTTCCCACTTCATACCGAAGAAATGACACAAGCCCTGAGCATATCTTCAAGGATTTGATTTACTCGCTCAACTTGGCCACTTGTTTGAGGATGGAAAGCTGGCTTTGAAACGAATGTTGGTGCCCATGGCCTTCCAAAAGAATCCCAAAACTTGGAGGTAAAGATGCTGCCATGGTCTCAAGAGATCACTTGTGGAATGCCGCAAGGAGACAATCCTCGAGGTGTATAGCTCGCCAACCGAGCTGCTGTGATGGATTCTTTGATAGGAAGAAAATGAGCCACTTTAGTAAGCTTGTCAATGACAACGAAGATAGCATCATTTCCACGCTTGGACTTTGGAAAACCAGTCACGAAGTCCATTTCAATATGATCAAACTTCCATTTAGGAATAGCAAGAGGTTGGAGGAGACCAGCTGGTCTTTGGTGTTCGCTTTCACTCTTCTGCAGACATCACACTCATTCACGAATTGAGCAATTTCTCGCTTCATTCGAGTCCACCAATATGACTGCTTGAGATCATGGTACATCTTCGCATTTCCGTGATGAATGGATAGAAGCGAATTGTGAGCCTCGCTCATAATGACTTTTCGAGATCACCCTTAGGAACCACAATCCGTCCTCAAAGAACAGAGTGTCTTTGTCATCAACGTGGAAGCACTTGTACTTGAAATGCCCTTGTCGATACCACGCTTCACCTTTTTCACCATGGTATCCGTGTTGAGCCTCACGAATCTGATCTTCCAAAGTAGGAGAGACTATGAGGTTGGCAAGAAAGCCTTGAGGAACAACTTGAAGATTCAGCTTGCGAAAGCTTCACGAGATCCGCTGAAAGGGCTTGAGGATTAGACTGTTGCAAGAAGCTTTCCCGCTCAAAGCATCTGCAATGACATTGGCCTTGCCCGAGTATATTCAATACTTGGGTTGTACTCTTGAATCATTTCACCCATCGAGTCCGCCTGAGGTTGAGGTTGGGTTGAGTGAAGATGTACTTGAGACTCTTGTGATCGGTGAAAATGTCCACTTTCCTTCCCAACAAGAGATGTCTCCACATAATCAATGCATGGACAATCGCCGCCAACTCAAGATCGTGAGTGGGGTAGTTCTTCTCGTTGGCTTCAATCAAGTAGAGGTATAAGCCACAACTCTCTTCTCTTGCATTAACACAGACCGAGACCTTGAAGAGAAGCATCACAGTAAAACTTCAAATGGCTTGGATTCATCAGAGGAGTCAAGACAGAGCTGTGACGAGTTTCTCTTTGAGGGTATTGAAAGCAACGCCACATTCGGAGACCGTATATACTTCACATGCTTCGGAGAAGGTTGGAAAGAGGCTTTGCAATCTTGGAGAAGTTCTCAACGAATCTTCGCAATAGCTTGCAAGACCAAGAAAATCATGAGTGCTTGACATTCCGAGGAGGTTCCCAATTCACAATTGCGGACACCTTCTCGGGATTAACAGCGATGCCCTTGGCGGAGATGATATGACCAAGATAAAGCACTTCATCAAGCCAAAATTCACATTTGGAGAACTTATCATAGAATTGATACTCTACGAGCTTGTCTAGCACCAATCGCAAATGTTTGGCATGATCCTTCTTATTCTTGGAGAAGACCAAAATATCATCAAGATAGACCAAGACGAATTCATTGGTGTAGGGGTTGAATATGAAGTTCATCATCCGAGAGAATGTTGGAGGAGCATTGACAAGGCCGAAAGACATGACAAGATATTCATAAGAACCAAAGCTTGTTCGAATGCTCGTCTTGGGAATATCTTGTTCACGAATGCTAATCTGATGATACCCCATAATGAAGGTCAAGCTTGGAGAACACAGTAGCACCTTTGAGTTGCTCGAAAAGCTCATTGATGTTGGGAAGTGGATACTTGTTCTTGATTGTCTTCTTATTCAATGGACGGTAATCGACGCAAAGTCGGTCCGTGCCATCCTTCTTCCGGACAAAAGAACACCACAACCCCAAGGAGATGAACTCGGTCCGATCAAACCAGACGCTCTTGTTCATCGAGCTGCTTCTTCAATTCCTTCAGCTCATCAGTCCAAGCTTGTATGGACGCTTGCAAGCGGGTTCGATGTGCTCAAGATCGATAACGAACTCAATCGGCCGATGAGGAGGCATACCCGAAGCTCTTCCGAAAGACATCTTGGTACTCACAAACGATCGAATCGAGAGATGGCATTCAGTTCGCCCTTCTCATTGAGAGAAAACAACCAATGGTTTCATCACGAGCGCATAGATGATCACATCATTAGAAGAGTGAGTCAATTGAATTTCCCGGCAGCACAATCAAGCCGAGCTTTGTCGATAAAGCCACCCATCCCGAGAATAAGATCAATATCCGAGTCACCAAGAACCATTGGTTTAGCGAGAAATCTATAATCTCCCATCTTGATAGAAACATCCGGCCATCATCTTTGTATTCATGAACAAACCCGAGAGGAAATCGCTATCGCTTAGGCGATCAACAAGATGCAAATTGTTCATGGATGCAAAAGGTCTTGATATGAAAGAAATAGATGCACCAAAGATCAAATAAGACTTTTGCAGAATATCATTAATCGAAGATTACCCATTATCACATCGAAGATTCCTCCGCTGAGCTGCATTCATCATGTTCACCTTTGCAGACTTGGGATTATGCTTGACCACCGCATTGCCGGAAGATTTCACAGAGGAGGAGGCGGAAGGCGCCTCGTTGAAGCACTTGTTCGCATAGTGACCTTTCGCCGACATTTGTTGCAAGTCACTTCAGAGAGCGGACGGTGGTAAGGAGCACTTGACCTTGGAGCTTGAGAATTAGACTTGTTCTCGATAGCTTGGGTTGGGTGGGTGGGAAGATCCACGGCCACCGAGTTCTTCTCATTGGTAAGGCCGACGGAACGGAGGAGGAGGAAGGTAAAACTTATGCGCTTAGCTGCCACTTGAGAGGAAGAAGAGGACTGAATCTGCATCCCCGATTCTCATCTTAGAAGCCTCACATTTGAGCTGGGCAGCTTCTTGCTTCAGCCATGTTGTAGAAATCATCATACTTATCTCGCTCAAAAGCACAAGAGCTAATTGCAGATCTTCTCTCGCACCACCTCTGAATTGATAGATCATACTTTTTCATCGTGCACGCCTTGCTTAGCAAAACGAGCGAGCTCGAACTGGATATTGTATTGATAGATGACATGTTGCCTTGCTTGAGATTGCGGAACTCCTCACGCTTGCTCTCAACAACACTTTTGGAATGTGATGAGCTCAAATCACGGCGAACTCATCCTGTAATGACACGACCTCCTCTGGAATCTTTGTATTGTCGGTACCACTCAAAGCTTGATCCTTGAGTTGAAACGATGCAAACTTGACAAAGTCCTCGTGTCCGACATTGCTACATATCAAAGTGCTTGCAGATGTCCACTAACCAATCGTCGGCGCCTCGTGGCCTCGACACGTAAACCGAAAGACTTCGCTGATTAGCGAGGAACCGACCGAGAGTAGCAAAATGCGGCTGATTGTTGCCTTGACCTTGATTTCCTTGATTGCCTTGCCCCGAGTACGTTCTTGCAAGAGCTGCAAAATCATCGAGCATTGGCATTGGTGGCTGCCATGATAGCTTGCCAGCCTCGGAGGCGGAGGTGGAGGTGGAGGTGGAGGTTCGATGATCCCCATCATTGCGATCCGGATTCGACGCTGGCGGAGCCATCTCAAGAGGGTGACATCCGTTAGTCCTTTGATAGACAAATTGATAAGTAGAATCAACGGATAGAAATTGCAACATATAGTCTTCACAATAAACATTCAACAAGAATGAACGAATGAATTCCAAAAGTTAATCATCACGCGTCCATTAAGGTGAGAAGCCACTTAGATAAAGATATGGAAACAACATCATCCTTAGAAACAAATCGAATATCACAACTGAAAACAAATGATTGGCTTCTAGAATGAGCCGAACAAACACATGATAGAGATTTACGCCCAAAGTGTTCGTGGTGGGGCCCACACGGACACGACGATAGCGGACGTCACGAATGACAAACAAGACGTCCCGAATCAGCATAGCCAAGGATTCTTTAAGACGCCTCACACCATCAGAATCGACCATGAATGGGCGGACCACTAAACGTTGAACCCCAATCTCAAATCATACATCCGTCGGAAAGAATATCCCGTAAGCTACTAGAATTCCCACCTATAAACTCCCAAACTTTCTCGGTTATGCAATCTGGTGTTGGGGATACAGGGACACAAAATATATCACCCAAACTAACAATACCTAGATCCAATTGTATCCATCCGTCAACACATAACCAAGAAATCCTCGAAATCGTGTACCTCGACCTTCAAAAACATCCGTTATACAAGTCATGGCAATGATCCCAAGACGCCACAAGATCGGGCTATCGGGTTATCTCACCAACAAGCGCACAAAAGAGATTTCGATGTCGGCAAAACTCAGGTATTCCAGAATCGCAACGATAAAATTGTGACGACAACACCTCGGAGCTCAACTCCCGGACACCGCCACAACCCCTAAATGTCGAGGCACCAAGAACAATGTTCTCGCCACAAAACCATCGAACGATTCCAAGATACCCACGTGATCCTAAAAATTTTTAGTGAAATTTGAGAAGAGAAGAGTCAAAACTCTACGTCCAGATACCTCACCAGAGCGATTAAGGACCGGGAAGTAAAAGAATCCTACTCTCGATATATATAATCCTAAGACTCAAAACATTTTCCATTCTAGACTCAACAACGCCAGAAACAATCAAGTAGGGGCTCCTAAGTCGGGAAGGCTCGATTACCAACTTGTCACGCCCGATGCGGCTATATCTCCCACGTGTCGAGGCACGACTTAGAGGCATAACCGCATTGAAAGCAATGTCGCAAGTGAGGTAATCTTCACACAACCCATGTAATAAATAAGGAAAGAGATACATAGTTGGCTTACATTAGCCACTTCACACAAAGACATAAATAAACATCCATCATTCGAGTACACTCAAGGTCCGACTACGGAACCAAAATAAAGAAGATACCCCAAATGCTACACAGATCCCGAATCGTCCCAACTGGGCACCACTCATCGATCATCAGGAAAAGACACATAGTAACGACCACGTTCCTCGTCGAACTCCCACTTGAGCTCGGTTGAGTCACCTGCACCGCATCGCCGGCACTGCAACTGTTTTGAAGTATCTGTGAGTCACGGGACTCAGCAATCTCACACCCGCGAGATCAAGACTATTTAAGCTTATAGGAAGGACAGAGTAGTAAAGTGGAGCTGCAGCAAGCGACTAGCATATATGGTGGCTACTTCGCAAAAGAGAGCGAGAAGAGAAGCAAATCACGGTCGTGAAGCTAGTAGCGATCAAGAAGTGATCCTGAACTACTTACGCCGACATAACTCCAACATCGTGTTCACTTCCGGACTCCGCCGAGAAGAGACCATCACGTTACACACGCGTTGATGTGTATTTTATTGAGGTCAACTTTGGGTTTTCTACAACCGACATTAACAAATTCCCATCTGCCTCATAACCGCGGGCACGGCTTTGAAAGATATTACCTGCAGGGTGTCCCAACTTAGCCCATTATAAGCTCTCACGGTCAACGAAGGATATTCCTTCTACCGAAGACCCGATCAATCTCGAATCCCGGACTACAAGACATTTCGACAGCAATAAAACAAGACCAGCAAAAGCCACCCGAATGTGCCGACAAATCCCGATAGGAGCTGCACATATCTCGTTCTCGTGGCACACCGGATGGGCAAGACGTCGGGTTGGCATAGACCTGGATTGCCCAGGGGCGGACATCGCCAGGTTGGGCCAGAATCAAGGAGAACTGGCCCGGGTTAAATAAAGATGACCCTCGGCTCATGAAAACCCGGGGAAAAGGCTTAGGTGGCAAATGGTAAAACCAAAGTTGGGCCTTGCTGGAGGAGTCTTATTCAAAGCGAACTGTCAAGGGGTCCCATAAATCACCCAACCGTAAGGAACGCGAAATCAAGGAACATAACACCGGTATGACGGAAACTAGGGTGGCAAGAGTGGAACAAAACACCAGGCATAAGGCCGAGCCTTCCACCCTTTACCAAGTATATAGATGTATTAATAATAGCAGATATATATATTGTGATATCCCCAACAAGTAACCATGTTCCAATAAGGAACAAAAACTCCATGTTCCAACAAGGAACAAACTTCAGCTTCACCTGCAACTAGCAACGCTATAAGAGGGCTGAGCAAAGCGGTAACATAGCCAAACAACGGTTTGCTAGGAAAGGATGGTTAGGGGCTGACATGGCAATATGGGTGGCATGATATAGCAAGTGGTAGGCATCGCAGCATAGGCATAGCAAAAGAGCGAGCAACTAGCATAGCAAAGATAGAAGTGATTTCGAGGGTATGGTCATCTTTCCTGCAATGTTCTCAGAGTTGTCGAAAGCTTGATCCTCGAAAGCGTTCTCAACAGGTTCCTCGTTCACGTACTCGTCTCCCAGCTCTACCCAAAGCAACAACACAAACAAAGGAACCACAATAAATCACGGTGCAATGCACAATCGACACGATGCAAGAACATGCATGATATGCGAGATGAGATATGCAATGCTTATGTGCGCTCCGGAAGGTAAATGATGAACCAGGCATCAACTTGGTAAACCAAGTATGCCACTGGAAAGATGAGATGATTTCGGTTGAAATCGATATAAAGATCACCGGAAACGGATGCACGGTTTGGAAATGACAAGCAAAACAAGAATGGCACAAATCTGCCATTAACAGCATGATGTCACTTAGCAAGCAACAATTAATTAAGCTACTGCACCCAAACGTACCAACAAAGTACATGGCAGTGATATACACAAGATGCTCGACAAAAGATGAGCACTGAGCTACGGCTATTTCACAACATAACAGGTTCAAACAAGCATGGCAAAAGTGCACAAAATATCAGGCTGGACATGGCAAAAACAACATCATGTTGCAATGTTCAGAGCAGCAAAACTACATGCTACAGGACCTTAAAATAGCAAAACATGGCATGGCATGAATCTACTCAAAGCCTAGAACAAAAGTCCCTTACTGACCATAAGCCAAAAAGGACTAGAAAATATAGTAACACCCATGTCAATATTGAAAGTCTTGTTAACAGATTCAGCAACATGGCATGTCAAAAACTGACAACGAGTAGGCATGTTTACAAGCTCAATGCACTCACTACAGAACATTATATGAAAAACTAAGCATACATACATCAAGAAGACATGACATAGAAGACATACATGGCAAGAACAATAACATAGCATAAATGGATCAACCACAACAAGCTAGGAAAAATTGAATAACATGTATACAATCTGCCAGGAAACATTTGATAGCAAAAGTAGAGCTCGATTGACTCAAGCTATGGCACTCCATAATTGCAAACAAAGGCATGGATGGATAGAGCAAGACATGCTTTACAAAACATCCTTACTGAAGTATCTCAAAATATGCATAGATCTCTTGGTAGCATCAAGTAAACATGGCATCAAAATCAGCTAAAACAGGACTGAAATCAGCAACATCAGGACACCTACTTTGCATGCTTGTGCTAGTCACCACATAGATCACAAAAATACATGGCATACACCCCTGGAAAGATGGCATGGCATTTAACAAAACACATGTAGGACTCAACTTCATAGGGTGCACACATTAATCATGGCAAAAATAACAAAAGTGCAAGTTCTGATAGAATCAGACGCTAACATCACATAGCACTCTTCCAACAGCATTTCGGGCATCAAGATGAGCTCAAATGAAAAATGATGCTATGAGATGAAATGATCTACTCTTCGAGACGAACATTTTGACATATTATACGCGCAAAATGGAGCTACGATGACAAAGTTACAGCACGTTGAAAAAGCAACAAAAACATTGGATGCAAAATAACTTAGAGAAAATTAGGAGGGGGAGAAGTCAACGCGTGCATGTGGCCCGAGGCCGGATCGGATCGGGCGGCGACGGGCGCCGGGCTGCTCGCGAGCTCGCCGGGGAGGAAGGAGCTCGCCGGGGCGGGGCCGTCGTCGGCGGCACGGCCGGCAGGGGAGGCCGGGCGAGGAGGAGCCATGGCGGAGGCAGGCGACGGCCGTGGCGGTTGGCGGGATGGCGACCACCGCGGCGGCGGCGGTGAGGCAGCCGGTGGCGCCTGCCGGGCGGCGCCTCAGCGGCGGGCGGTGACCTTCGGGCCGGAGGCGGAGGCCGGCGGCGGCCTTCAGGCTCATGCCTGGCTCTTCTGGCCCCATGGCCGGGCGGCGCGGCGGGCGGGGCGCCCGGGTGGCGACGTGGCGCCCGCGATTGGCCGGCAGCGACGGGCGGACGCGTCCTGCTCGCCCGGACGTGTCCGGCGGGCGCTGGAGGAAAAAGCTAGGGTTTCGGGGAATGATCCGGTTTGGAGGGGGTTTGCTTGAATAGGCATAGAGGAGCTAGGAGAGTCCAAATGAGGTGTAGTTTTCGCCCACGATCGTGATCGAACGACGGAGAGCATGGGAGTGACTTAGATGGGTTATTGGGCTGTTTTGAAGGGGTGTTGGGCTGCAACTTAAAAGAGGCCTTTGCGAGAGTGCGGTTAACCGTTGGAGTACCAAACGAGCTCCAAATGACCAAACTTGACCGGTGGTCTCGGGTGGTATACCAAGGCCACTAGACAAACCTCGGTCCATTTCGAGAAGGTTTAGTACCGCTTTACGGAAAAAGCGTAAAAGGACCGCCGGGGAGATAGGAGTGCGGGATTGCAAAACGGACAACGGGAAAAATGCTCGGAATCATGAGACGAACACGTATGCAAATGCGATGCACATGATGACATGATAAAAATGCATGACATGGACAAAATGCAAAAAGGAGAAAAACCCAACCACGGAGGGAATATCATATATCAATGCCGAAAATGGCAAGAGTTGGAGTTACAAATATGGAAAGTTACTTCCGGGGTGTTACACCTACTAGGACTCCAAGTCCAACTCGGACCACCCCTTTCCTTTTACCGGAGAGGGAAGGGGGGAAAGAGAAGGGGAAGGAGAAGGAAAGGGGGGCGCCGGCCTGTCGGTGTACGAAAGTAGGGGCTCTCCTTGGTACCCCTTTACTTGTGCATGGGCAGTTAGAGCCATGCCTGCGGCCACACTTAGCAGGGCAGAGGAGGGAAGCAGAAGTGCAAGGCTACCAGAGCAGCGCTCCAACCAAGGGCGCAGAAGACAGAGCAACCGGATGGGCTTTCCCCCGGCAAGACCCTTGTCGGGGCGGCATACACAGCCCCGGCAAGAGCCTTGCCAGGGCAGCTCGCCCAACACCAGCATTGCAGCCACCCTTGAGCCTGAGAGTTCCGAGACCATCAACAACGTTGGAACCAAGGCTCGTGAAGTGCTTGCATGATGGCATGCAGATATTTGTGAAGACAGAGAGCCTACATATCCTAGATGAGGACCAGAAGACAAGACAACCGCAAGGCTCCTTGCCGAGGATGCCCACGAGGCCCCGGCAAGGTACCTTGCCGAAGACACCCGCAAGGCCCCAGCAAGACTCTTGCCGAGGGCGCTCAGAAGGCCCCGGCAAGACCCTTGCTGGGAATATACGCGAGACCGCAGCAAGGCCTTGCCGCCCCAGCTCAGCAGCCAACCCACCAACTAAAGCAAGTACCCACGTGGCAGTATGTGGATACTAATCCAACTAGTCAAGCACCTGCGTGGTGGCACACAGACCTTCGTGAAGACCCTACCACCACGCCAACTCAGCAGCCTGCCAGCCTACATGGCGCTTCGCGCCTCATTGGCCTAGACACGTGTCGAAGCAAGACGGAGCGGCAACGGACGGGACGGGCCTCGTTACCGTCCCCGATAAAGCAATGGGACACCTCAGGAGCGCATTTAATGCGTTTTGTCCCGTAATGACAGGCGATAAGCTTGTACACTGTACATACCTTTCCACCTCATGTGTGCCACTATGGCGACCCCTTCGACTATAAAAGGAGGCCCAAGGCATACTGAGGGAGGATTCAGATCTTTTGGACTACGCAGGCACCATAGCTAGTTCAAGAACTCAAGAACACTCAAATATACACCAAAGCAGGACTAGGGCATTACGCATTCCTCGCGGCCCGAACCTGGGTAAAATCTCGCTGTGCCAGCTACTAGACCCACCCTTCGCACAACCCCACGCCCGCCAACCGTAGAAGGGGTCTCTGTGATCCCATAGGTGTCGTTTCCACCGACACGCCCCCTTCCCCACTCCAATTCGTACCCGTCCCAAGTGGGGGGCGCACCAGCCCCTTCTGGGCTGGCGTGCCTCCGTCCCGTGGCCCATGAGGCCCATTACTTCCCCCGGGGGGTTCCGGTAACCCCTCGGTACTCCGGTAAATACCCAAAACACTCTGAAACCATTCCGGTGTCCGAATACTATTGTCCAATATATCAATATTTATCTCTCGACCATTTCAAGACTCCTCGTCATGTCCGTGATCTCATTCGGGACTCCGAACAATCTTCGGTCACCAAAAACACATAACTCATAATACAAATCGTCATCGAATGTTAAGCGTGCAGACCCTACGGGTCCGAGAACTATGTAGACATGACCAAGACACATCTCCAGTCAATAACCAACAGTGGAACTTGGATGCTCATATTGGTTCCTACATATTTTATGAAGATCTTTATCGGTCAAACAGTAATGACAACATACGTCATTCCCTTTGTCATCGGTATGTTACTTGCCTGAGATTCGATCGTCGGTATCTTCATACCTAGTTCAATCTCGTTACCGGCAAGTCTCTTTACTCATTCTGTAAAGCATCATCCCGCAACTAACTCATTAGTCACATTGCTTGCAAGGCTTATCATGGTGTGCATTACCGAGAGGGCCCAGAGATACCTCTCCGATACTCGGAGTGACAAATCCTAATCTCGATCTATGCCAACCCAACAAACACCTTCGGAGACACCTATAGAGCATCTTTATAATCACCCAGTTACGTTGTGACGTTTGATAGCACATAAGATGTTCCTCCTGTATTCGGGAGTTGCATAATCTCATAGTCAAAGGAATATGTATAAGTCATGAAGAAAGCAATAGCAATAAAACTTAACGATCATTATGCTAAGCTAACAGATGTGTCTCGTCCATCACATCATTCTCCTAATGATGTGATCTCGTTCATCAAATGACAACACATGTCTATGGTTAGGAAACTTAACCATCTTTGATTAACGAGCTAGTCAAGTAGAGGCATACTAGGGACACGCTATTTTGTCTATGTTTTCACACATGTATCAAGTTTCCGGTTAATACAATTCTAGCATGAATAAAAAACATTTATCATGATATAAGGAAATATAAATAACAACTTTATTATTGCCTCTAGGGCATATTTCCTTCAGTCTCCCACTTGCATTAGAGTCAATAATCTAGATTATATTGTAATGATTCTAACACCCATGGAGTCTTGGTGCTGATCATGTTTTGCTCGTGGAAGAGGCTTAGTCAACGGGTGTGCAACATTCAGATCCGTATGTATTTTGCAAATCTCTATGTCTCCCTCCTTGACTTGATCACGGATGGAGTTGAAGCGTCTCTTGATGTGTTTGGTTCTCTTGTGAAATATGGATTCCTTCGCTAAGGCAATTCTCGAGTGTTGTCACAAAAGATTTTCATTGGACCCGATGCACTAGGTATTACACCTAGATCGGATATGAACTCCTTCATGCAAACAACTTCATTTGCTGCTTCCGAAGCAACTATGTACTCCGCTTCACACGTAGATCCCGCCACGATGCTCTGCTTGGATCTGCACCAACTGATAGCTCCACCATTCAATATAAATACATATCCGGTTTGTGACTTAGAGTCATCCGGATCAATGTCAAAGCTAGCATCGATGTAGCTATTTACGATGAGCTCTTTGTCACCCCCATGAACGAGAAAGATATCCTTAGTCCTTTTCAGGTACTTCAGGATGTTCTTGACTGCTGTCTAGTGATCCACTCCTGGATTACTTTGGTACCTCCCTGCTAAACTTATAGCAAGGCACACATCAGGTCTGGTACACAACATTGCATACATGATAGAACCTATGGCTGAGGCATAGGGAATGCCTTTCATTTTCTCTCTATCTTCTGCAGTGGTCGGGCATTGAGTCTGACTCAACTTCAAACCTTGTAACACAGGCAAGAACCCTTTCTTTGACTGATCCATTTTGAACTTCTTCAAAACTTTATCAAGGTATGCGCTTTGTGAAAGTCCAATTAAGCGTCTTGATCTATCTCTATAGATCTTGATTCCCAATATATAAGCAGCTTCACCGAGGTCTCTCTTTGAAACATTCTTATTCAAGTATCCTTTTATGCTATCCAGAAATTCTATATCATTTCCAATCAACAATATGTCATCCACATATAATATTAGAAATGCTACAGAGCTCCCACTCGCTTTCTTGTAAATACAGGCTTCTCCAAAAGTCTGTATAAAACCATATGCTTTTATCACACTATCAAAGCGTATATTCCAACTCTGAGAGGCTTGCACCAGTCCATAAATGGATCGCTGGAGCTCGCACACTTTGTTAACATCTTTAGGATCGACAAAACCTTCTGGTTGCATCATATACAACTCTTATTTAAGAAATCCATTAAGGAATGCAGTTTTGACGTCCATTTGCCAAATTTCATAATCATAAAATGCGGCAATTGCTAACATGATTCGGACAGACTTAAGCATCGCTACGGGTGAGAAGGTCTCATCATAGTCAACTCCTTAAACTTGTCGAAAACCTTTTGCAACAAGTCGAGCTTTGTAGAGAGTAACATTACCATCAGCGTGAGTCTTCTTCTTGAAGATCCATTTATTCTCTATGGCTTGTCGATCATCGAGCAAGTCAGCCAAAGTCCATAATTTTTCTCATACATGGATCCCATCTCAAATTTCATGGCCTCAAGCCATCTCGCGGAATCTGGACTCATCATCGGGTTCACATAGTTGGTAGGTTCATCATGGTCTAGTAACATTACTTCCAGAACAGGAATACCGTACCACTCTGGTGCGGAACGTACTCTGATTGACCTACGAGGTTTGGTAGTAATTTGATCTGAAGTTTCATGATCATCATCATTAGCTTCCTCACTAATTGGTGTAGGCATCACTGGAACTGATTTCTGTGATGAACCACTTTCCAATTCGACAGAAGGTACAAATGGCTCATCAAGTTCTACTTTCCTCCCACTCACTTCTTTCGAGAGAAACTCCTTCTCTAGAAAGGATCCATTCTTTGCAACAAATATCTTGCCTTCAGATCTGTGATAGAAGGTGCACCCAACAGTTTCTTTTGGGTATCCTATGAAGATGCACTTCTCCGATTTGGGTTCGAGCTTATCAGGATGAAGCTTTTTCACATAAGCATCGCAACCCCAAACTTCAAGAAATGACAACCTAGGTTTTGCCAAACCACAGTTCATATGGTGTCGTCTCAATGGATTTAGATGGTGCCCTATTTAACATGAATGCAGCTGTCTCTAATGCATAACCCCAAAAAGATAGTGGTAAATCGGTAAGAGACATCATAGATCGCACCATATCTAATAAAGTACGGTTACGACGTTCAGACACACCATTACGCAGTGGTGTTCCAGGTGGCGTGAGTTGCGAAACTATTCCACATTGTTTTAAATGAAGACCAAACTCGTAAATCAGATATTCGCCTCTGCGATCAGCTCGTAGAAACTTTATTTTCTTGTGATGATGATTTTCCACTTCATTCTAAAATTCTTTGAACTTTTCAAATGTTTCAGACTTATGTTTCATTAAGTAGATATACCCATATCTGCTCAAATCATCAGTGAAGGTCAGAAAATAACGATACCCGCCGCGAGCCTCAGTACTCATCGGACCGCATACATTAGTATGTATTATTTCCAATAAGTCAGTGGCTCGCTCCATTGTTCTGAAGAACGGAGTCTTAGTCATCTTGCCCATGAGGCATGGTTCGCAAGCATCAAGTGATTCCAAAAGCCCATCCGCATGGAGTTTCTTCATGCGCTTTACACCAATATGACCTAAACGGAAGTGCCACAAATATGTTGCACTGTCATTATTAACTTTGCATCTTTTGGCATCAATATTATGAATATGTGTATCACCACGATCGATATTCAACAAAAATAGACCACTTATCAAGGGTGCATGACCATAAAAGATATTACTCATATAAATAGAACAACAATTATTCTTTGATTTAAATGAATAACCGTCTCGCATCAAACAAGATCCAGATATAATGTTCGTGCTCAACGCTGGCACCAAATAACAATTATTCAGGTCTAAAACTAATCCCGAAGGTAGATGTAGAGGTAGCATGCCGACGGCGATCACATCGACCTTGGAACCATTTCCGACGCGCATCGTCACCTCGTCCTTAGCCAATCTTCATTTAATCCGTAGCGCCAGTTTCGAGTTGCAAATATGAGCAACAGAACAAGTATCTAATACCCAGGCGCTACTACTAGCATTAGCAAGGTACACATCAATAACATGTATATCAAATATACCTTTCACATTGCCATCCTTCTTATCTGCCAAATACTTGGGGCAGTTCCGCTTCGATGACCAGTCCTTTGAAGTAGAAGCACTCGGTTTAGGCTTAGGTCCGCACTTGGGCTTCTTCCGGAGTAGCAACTTGCTTGCTATTCTTCTTGAAGTTCCCCTTCTTTCATTTGCCCTTTTTCTTGAAACTAGTGGTCTTGTTAACCATCAGCACTTGATACACCTTCTTGATTTCTACCTCCGCAGCCTTGAGCATAGCAAACGCTCGAGAATCATCTTGTTCATCCCTTGCATATTATAGTTCATCACGAAGCCTTTATAGCTTGGTGGCAGTGATTGAAGAACTCTTTCAATGGCACTATCATCTGGAAGATTAACTCCCAGCTGAGTTAAGTAGTTATGGTACCCAGACATTCTAAGTATGTGTTCACTGACAGAACTGTTCTCCTCCATCCTGCAGCTATAGAACTTGTTGGAGACTTCATATCTCTCAACTCGGGCATTTTCTTGAAATGTTAACTTCAACTCCTGGAACATCTCATATGCTCCATGCCGTTCAAAACATCTTTGAAGTCCCGATTCTAAGTTGTAAAGCATGGCACACTGAACTATCAAGTAGTCATCAGATTTAGCTTGCCAGACATTCATAACGTCAGTAGTTGCTCCTGCAGCAGGCCTTGCACCTAGCGGTGCATCAAGGACGTAATTGTTCTGTGCATCAATGAGGATAATCCTCAAGTTACAGACCCAATCCGTGTAGTTGCTACCATCATCTTTCAACTTAGCTTTCTCTAGGAACGCATTAAAATTCAAGGGAATGGTAGCATGGGCCATTGATCTACAACATTGATATGCAAAAACTATCAGGGCTAAGTTCATGATAAATTTAAGTTCAATTAATCATATTACTTAAGAACTCCCAGTTAGATAGACACCCCTCGAGTCATCTAAATGATCAGTGATCCATATCAACTAAATCATGTCCGATCATCAGGTGAGATGGAGTAGTTTTCAATGGTGAACATCTCTATGTTGATCATATCTACTATATGATTCACGTTTGACCTTTCGGTCTCAGTGTTCCCAGTCCATGTCTGTACATGCTAGGCTCGTCAAGTTTAACCCGAGTATTCCGCATGTGAAAAACTTTCTTGCACCCATTGTATGTGAACGTAGAGCTTATAACACCCGATCATCACATGGTGTCTCGGCACGACGAACTATCGCAACGGTGCATACTCAAGGAGAACACTTATACCTTGAAATTTTTAGTGAGGGATCATCTTATAATGCTACCGCCGTACTAAGAAAAATAAGATGCATAAAAAGATAAACATCACAATCAATCAAAATATGTGACATGATATGGCCATCATCATCTTGTTCCTTTGAT
This sequence comes from Aegilops longissima, assembly GCA_021605205.1. Lineage (NCBI taxonomy): Eukaryota > Viridiplantae > Streptophyta > Magnoliopsida > Poales > Poaceae > Aegilops > Aegilops longissima. The sequence continues at coordinate 51,231 of JAHIAM010002227.1, read as the reverse complement.
CTCCATCTCCAAAGCACCGTCATGATCTCCATCATCACCGGCTTAACACCTTGATCTCCATTGTAGCATTGTTGTCGTCTCGCCAACTATTGCTTCTACACCTATCGCTAACGCATAGTGATGAAGTAAAGCAATTACATGGCGATTGCATTTCATACAATAAAGCGACAACCATAAGGCTCCTGCCAGTTGCCGATAACTTTTACAAAACATGATCATCTCATACAATAACGTATATCACATCATGTCTTAACCATATCACATCACAACATGCCCTGCAAAAACAAGTTACACATCCTCTACTTTGTAATTGCAAGTTTTATGTGGCTGCTACGGGCTTCTAGTAAGAACCGTTCATACCTACGCATCAAAACCGCAACTATGTTTCGTGAAGTTTGTTGTTTTAACCTTCAACAAGGACCGGCCGTAGTCAAATTCGATTCAACTAAAGTTGGGGAAACATACACCTGCCAGCCACCTTTATGCAAAACAAGTAGCATGTCTATCAGTGGAACTGGTCTCATGAACGTGGTCATGTAAGGTTGTTCCGGGCCGCACAATCCAACAATACAACCGAATCAAATTAAGAAGTTGGTGGTAAGCAGTATGACTATGATCGCCAACAACTCTTTGTGTTCTACTCGTGCATATCATCTACGCATAGACCTGGCTCGGATGACACTGTTGGGGAACGTAGCATGCAATTTCAAAAAAAATTCCTACGATCACACAAGACCTATCTAGGAGATGCATAGCAACAAGAGGGGGAGAGTGTGCCCACGTACCCTCGTTGACCGAAAGCAGAAGCGTTAGTTTAACACGGTTGATGTAGTCGAACGTCTTCGCGATCCAAGAGATCAAGTACCGACCGTACGGCACCTCCGAGTTCAGCACACGTTCAGCTCGATGACGTCCCTCGAGCTCTTGGTCCAGCAAAGCGTCGAGGGAGAGTTTTGTCAGCACGACGGCATGGTGACGTTGATGGTGATCTGATCTGCGCAGGGCTTCGCCTAAGCACTATGACAATATGACCGAAGGAGTAAACGATGAAGGGGGCACCACACACGGCTAAGAAATAATTGTGTGTCTAGGAGGCGCCCCCTCCCATGTATATAAAGGAGGGAGGGGTGAGGAGGCCGGCCAAGGAGCGCCCCCAAGGGGAGGAGTCCTACTAGGACTCCAAGTCCATTTCAGACCCCTTTCCTTTTACCGAAGAGGGAAGGGGGGAAAGGGAAGGGGGCGCCTCCCCCTTACCCACTCCAATTCAGACCTCTTCTAAGTGGGGTGTGCGCCAGCCCCTTGTGGGCTGGTGTGCCTCCCTCCCGAGGCCGATGTGGTCCATTACTTCCCCTAGGGGTTCCGGTAACCCCTCGGTACTCCGATAAATACCCAAAACACTCTGAAACCATTCTGGTGTCCGAATACTATCGTCCAATATATCAATCTTTGTCTCTCGACCATTTCGAGACTCTTCGTCATGTCCGTGATCTCATCCGGCAATTCGAACAATCTTCAGTCACAAAAAACACATAACTCATAATACAAATCGTCATCGAACGTTAAGCGTGCGGACCCTACAGGTTTGAGAACTAGTAGACATGACCGAGACACATCTCCGAACAATAACCAACAGCGGAACCTGGATGCTCATATTAATTCCTACATATTCTACGAAGATCTTTATCGGTTAAAATGTAATGACAACATACGTCATTCCCCTTGTCATCGGTATGTTACTTGCCCGAGATTCGATCATCGGAGTCTTCATACCTAGTTCAATCTCGTTACCGGAAAGTCTCTTTACTCGTTACATAGTGCATCATCCCGTAACTAACTCATTAGTCACATCTCTTGCAAGGCTTATCATGATGTGCATTACAGAGAGGGCCCAGAGATACCTCTCCGATACTCGAAGTGACAAATCCTAATGTCGATCTATGCCAACCCAACAAACACCTTCGGAGACACCTGTAGAGCATCTTTATAATCACCCAGTTACGTTGTGACGTTTGATAGCACATAAGGTGTTCCGTCAATATTCGGGAGTTGCATAATCTCATAGTCAAAGGAATATGTATAAGTCATGAAGAAATCAATAGCAATAAAACTTAACGATCATTATGCTAAGCTAATAGATGGGTCTTTTCCATCACATCATTCTCCTAATGATGTGATCTCGTTCATCAAATGATAACACATGTCTATGGTCAGGAAACTTAACCATCTTTGATTATGAGAGGCATACTAGGGACACTTTATAACGAGCTAGTCAAGTTTCCGGTTAATACAATTCTAGCATGAATAAAAACATTTATCATGATATAAGGAAATATAAATAACAACTTTATTATTGCCTCTAGGGCATATTTCCTTCACCAAAATGAGTGTAGCTCCTTGCTTGCGAGTACTTTGGATGAGTACTCACGGTTGCCTTGTTCCCCCTTTTCCCCCTATCTCTACTCGATTGCTGCGACCAGACGATGGAGCCCAGGAGCCAGACGCCACCATCGATGACGACTACTACACCGGAGGTGCCTACTACTACGTGCAGCCCGCTGACGACGACCAGGAGTAGTTAGGAGGATCCCAGGCAGGAGGCCCGCGCCTCTTCGATCTCAGATCCCGGTTTGTGCTAGCCTTCTTAAGGCAAACTTGTTTAACTTATGTCGTACTCGGATGTTGTTGCTTCCACGACTCGCCTATGATCGAGCACTTGTATTCGAGCCCTCGAGGCCTCGACTTGTATTATGATGCTTGTATGACTTATTTATGTTTTAGAGTTGTGTTGTGATATCTTCCCATGAGTCCTCGATCTTGATCGTACACATTTGCGTGCATGATTAGTGTACGATGAATCGGGGCGTCATAATGGCGGCCGTTAAATCGCAGAAATCCGGCGGCTTGCCGGCTCCCTCACGGCGGCGTCGTCGTCGCCTTCCGCTTCTGCTACCGGTGGCCGAACAGAGGTGGAGACGAAGGGGGCGGAGCTGGATCTGGTCGGCGACGGTGGTAGAGGGGACGGCGATGGAGGAGCTAGATCCAGTCGCCGACGGCGAGTCCCGGCAGAGGCGGGGGATGGCAGCTGCTCGAGGGAAGGATAGGGAAGCGGCGGGGGGAGGGATCCCGACAAGGGGTTGGGATCCGTGTCGGCCACCTGGTCGGTAGGTGGGGGTTCGGGCAGTGGGCTTCAGGATGTTCGGGAGGGGTCCATCAGGCCCTTATAGGGGCTGTTGTGATCCAAATAACTATTCTAATCATGTGATTAGAATAGTGTGTGTGTATATATATATATATATATATATATATATATATATATATATATATATATATATATATATATATATATATATATATATATATATATATATATATATATATATATATATATATATAGGACAAATGTTTCTACAAGCATTGGTAATTACCACCACTTGCGTTTTGTATGTTGTATGTAGTATCTGTCAAAATTGATAGTATGTACATGTAGTATGTAGTATATAACAATGATTAGGTAGTATATATACTAATTTTTAGGTAGTATATACCATGTATTGAGTATGCTCTTTTTATGTATAAATATGTACGTATTTCACAAATATAACAAAAACTATGGGTTCATATGTAATTTTTCATGTAACTTGCTTTGAAATATCTTAGATATAGTATATGAATATATTTAAAATGATAAAGTAGTATATATATAGTACCACATGGTAGTATATGAGACATATGGGGTAACTACCACGGATGGTAGGATGGATTTTTCCTATATATATATATATATATATATATATATATATATATATATATATATATATATATATATATATATATATATATATATATATATATATATATATATATATATATTATATATATATATATATATATATTATATATATATATATATATATATATATATATTTGGGCTATTCTGTTTACTTAATAGAATATTATTCTGTTACCCTACTTGAACCGATTTTTCAGATGGTTGTCTTGATGATCTTCATCTCGTCGGACTGATCGTACTCTCTAGTTCAAAAAAAATTGCAATTTTTTTCATCAGAATTGGGCGTGTAATATATCGTTGGAAAGCTCTTGACAGCTACATTACAAGTATATAGGATTTTTTTTTTTGCAAAATCATCACGGTTTAAGAGCAGTTACCAAAAAACCCTTTTTTTTCAAAACCAAAAACCCGAATCGTACTTTGGACATAATTTTCAAACGGTTTGTCGGAATTGAGCAAATAAGATGGCATTGGAAAGCTGGTGAAAATCCTCTTCTTCCATATATCTATTGTTTTTTCAAATTCTATACAATTTAAAAGTAATTTGAAAAATGGTGGAATTTTGGGCGAAATGTATTTTCACCTTTTTTTTGCAAACAGTTGGTAGGATTGACGCAAATGATACGGCATTGGGAAGCTATGGAAAATGTGCAACTTTTTTGTATAGAAATGTTTTTCTAATTCCTTACGGTTTAAACTCGAATTCAAATATGGTCAAATTTGATTCTGAACATGATTTTTTAAGAAGTTTGTCAAAATGGGGTAAAAATGTGAAACTTAGTCATGTTGAATATTTTCTCAAACTCGCAACCATTGATGAGTAATTTTGAATACGGTGAGACCCACGTGTTGTTTTTCCGATCAAAAAATAGAGTACTCGTACTGATCTATTTGTGTTTGTACTGAGGTATTTTTCACTGTAGTTTTAAATGGTTCCGAAAAAAGAGTCCTGAGCATCTTTTCACATACTAGATTTTACTCTGTATTTTCAGTATAATTTTCCTCATAACTTCTTAATGGTATCATCATGCCCAAACTTGCATAGTTTATACCATTAAACTGAATGATATTTTTATAAAACGAAAATGTTTGTGTTTTCTTTTGAACTCAACATTGTGCCGCTGAATGATATTTTTTATAAAACGAAAATGTTTGTGTTTTCTTTTGAACTCAACATCATGTCGCGATGATATTCTACTTCTCTTATTTTACCACTTGAACTTTTACCATTTTGAATTTCCATGCTTTTTTCCGTTTCAGCTTTTTTTCCATATTTATCTGGGATATCATGTTCAACTTTTTTATGTACTTATATGCTAGTAATAATAGAACATTTCCCATACAATTTTTGTCCATTAGTGTACATCAACCAAAATAGGCAGGAGAGAACACTATCGAATATAGGGAGCACAAACATCCTCACCCCAAGAAATCGAAGAGGCAACTGTAACATATTTTTGGACATACAAGCATACAAAAATTTACAGAAGCCACATAGTATATCCTGATACAAAGTTGGACGGATGCTCTGGGATTTTTAGAACTGATGAGGATAAAACGTTAAGAATCAACTGGCATTTTTTAGAGAAGTTCCAAACTATAACAAGAAAGTTCAACACAACTCTCAGATAGTCCCTCTGTAGATCAACAAAACATAAAGCATCCAAAGCTACCAAACGGTAACATTGGAAGGTTACAGTTTGACCTGTCTCAAACGTACAAGGTGACATTAAATGGCCACAACTTCCAGTGGCTAGTTGAAAGCAAAGTCATCTTATCAGTGGATAATTGGTTAGTAGAACTTCGAAAGAAAAATGGAAGCAGAGGTGCTAGTGCCTTTGCGCACCCCACAGTGAGATCCTTTGCAGTGAACCTGGAAATGGGGTCAAAAAAGGCTCATGTCGCACTTGGTAGCCGTTTCGTGCCCTACCTGGCGGCATTGCCTTGTGGTTGGCCCAACGCCCAGCTTGCTGACAAGCTCCGGGGATAAACCAATTAACCACTGCTAACCCAAAGATCCTGCAAAATCCTGACCAAGAAATCACTTTTTCACGAAACTAAACTCTTGAACTTGCTACACGGCAGTCTTTGAACCTCCTACAGGAACATAATCTATATCATACAACATGTATATTTTGCAAACTTGGAGCTTGTACTCAATAAGAATCTCTTGTTTCTTGGGCACATATCAACATAAAACACTCAATAGAGTTGCTTGTTGTACTGTATTTTATAGAACAAATTGTACTGAACTTAACTAAAATTAGAAATTGTACTGAACTAAAATAAGAAACTTAAACCGAGTGTGTCACTAAAATTAGAAGTAGAACATGTAGGTCTGAGATGGCATGGATGTGAACTTTATTTGTGCAATGAAACCAACACTCAGAGTCTCACTTTTTTATCTTCTCACATTTAGAAATTGATTTGCAAATGATAGCATGTGGACTCAGCTCATGAACATATCATCCTTGCTGCTGGTTTATCAATAACACTTTTTTTTGGATGAAGCCATGCAATCCCATCATCAATGTAAAAAGAAAACTCCTTTCTTTTTAATTTTCCCATGCAATAACACAAGAAAAAAAAAATCAACAAACCACAATAGTAAGACCAAAGCTACATGACAATACCTTTTCTTGAGCTAGCTAGTAGCTACTACATGTACTGACTCCACCATTGTAGCGTCCCTGTATCCTCCTTGCGCGGGCAACCACTAGGGATCAAGCGCTGCTGCCGCTCGACACATTGAACCACCTGTAGGAATCAAAGTGAACGGAAGGGATTCGAACACATCAATGGACACATGTAATACTTAACAATGTGCATCTGTACTGTCCATAACAACAAACTAACAAAAATACAGTTTATGAAGGAAAACAGTTCTTGAAATTTGGTTGAGCTTAAATTGTTCAGATTTTTGAACTCCTACAGCAGTTATACTTGAACTTGCATGACACATTTTTGAAAGCATCTGATGTTGAGAATATGCTATATCAAAAGAGGAAGGGAGAACACACTAAGAGACATACACAAAAGAGAGAAAATCATGATCTATTAGCTAGGTCATTTATGATACTAGGCAGTGACATACATGTCAAACCATTCCCATCAAGCAAGGTTCTTCTATCGGTGAGGAGATGCAAAACAAATGCAACTATACAATGAAAATTCCAATAAAAGCATTGAAAAAATCCTACTATTGGCCATTTGCAATGCAACTAAGAGGATTGAAATACACAAGCACCATGAGAGAACTAAATCAAATAAAGTACCTTTCTTCCTGCACCTATCTACTTTGCATTACATGCAGCACCCAAAACTGAACGAAACATCATGTTGGAATTATTGTCGCTCCACTGTTTGTGATATAAGAATAATATGGAAACACAAAGATGATCAGACTTTTGATTGGAAAGTAGACGAGCGGAAAAGCATTCAAACCATGAACTGAAAAAATTGAAGCTCCACACACAACATGGGGGCAACGACGACTAGCGGGGTAGCACCGGAAGCCGGCGGTAGAGACAGACGTTGCATCGGCCATGAGCACCTCGCCACACACATCTGCTCCATGCCTCTATCACCTTGCTCGCCGGCAGTACACTAGCCGCCTACTCGCTTTCACCTGTCGTATTCTGCATATACCAGTAACCAATTAACCACGCACTACAACACACCTAGGACTGTATCTTCGGCACACTTTGAACTGATGGGTACTTTTGTGTATTTTTATTACTGCACATGAAGTTAATGCAACGCCAAAACCAGCAACTCTATCAGCTTCATCTTTCAGAAGTGCACATGAAGGTAGAAGAAGACTGAAACCAGCAACTCTAATACTTCAGCTTTGGAAGTTAGTGCATATGAAGGTAAAAGAAGACTGACGAGCCAGTAAATTTAACACTGTAAATACTATGAGATGCATAAACCACACAACAAAAACTAAGAGCATGCATGGAAACTCAAACTATATGGTTTTGTAGGTAGCCTAGCATGGTAGCTCAAAACAAAATCAAACGCAGTGGTCAGCTATGGGTGTGTTTGCTTTCTATCATGGGCCGGAACGTAATTGGTCGGACCCATCCCGATAGACCATTCTCGCGTTTGGTTCGTCATAGGAACCGTAACCCACCGGTTCCCAGGAACGGCATATTCGTTCATTATCCCGAACCGAGCAGTTCCTCGAAAACGAGCGGACCACGCGGAACGCCTGTCTCTCCCGACTCTCATCCCTTCCTCGTCTCCCTCCGCCTCGGTGCGCCGCCAACCACCACCACCTCGTCTCTCTCACGCCTCCGTGCGCCGCCAGCCGCCACTACCTCGTCTCTCTCTTCGTCCCCGTGCGCCGCCAGCCGCCACTACCTCGTCGTCTCTTCCCATCTGATCTGCGACGCCGCTAGCCACTTCCACATATCCCCCTCTCCGGCGCCGCCAGCCCCAACGCACGTCATTCTCTCTTGGTGCGGCGGCGACGGCATGCGGGCCGGTGGCCGGCTAGGCCGCGACAGGCAGTGTGTAGGTGCGATGCAATCTCAACGGCGCAGCAAACAACAACAATCATGCAGTGTGCAGCGACAGGCAGTGACTCTGCTGCGCAGCAAACAACAACAATAAACGGCAGTGTTATTACGATGCAACCACTGATGATCACTTGTCACATTCGCCGTCCATTGATTTTTCCAATCCGGTAATGTTGGCAGAACAATGAGTTGTGGCTAACTTTTGATTTGTTCTGCACTGCAGCGTTTAGTGCACCATTCTCTGAATCAGTTTAATAAGTGTTTAGTATACGTCTAGTTTAGTTTTCTATCAAAATCTAATTCTGTATGAAATAGTGTAATCAAATGAGATGAACAATTTTATGCTATTCCATCTCTCAAACCAAACACCAAAATGTAACCATTACATTCCTCGCAATTGCTCCTACCAAACATAAAGACGGAACCGACCCGTTCCGGTGGAATGGAACAATGACATTCCGTTCCACCTTGTTCCCGAACCAAACACACCCTATATGATGTTTCTGTGACCATGTTGTAGCTACGACAGAGCAATAACATCACATCATGAGAGAAAGGGTCCAACATCAGCAGTTCGGGAGATAGAACGGAGCAGAGTAGAAGTAAATATGTTTTGAGGAGATGAACTGACCAGGATTTAGATGAACTCTCACTAACAGTAATTTTGTACTTCTCATGTAGTAATACATGGCTTGTTGTCAAATACATGGACCATGTAGTAATTTTGAACTTAATTATATGATCATCTCAAGGAGCTCAAGTTGGACTGAAACTCACAGAATAACTGAACTCCTTGGGCAAGGGTCGGTTCTTTTTTAACTGGGCATGGTTTGTTTTCGAACTTATCCAGTTGTAACACATGAACTTACTGACACATGAACAGTGTGTTGGATACAGAACCTGAACTTTATTGAACCTGTAACATGCAGCTGCGTGAAGCAACCATTCTAGTAGCTGCATTGCTTGCTTGATGTTCCAATTAGTTGTGTGTTGTTGATCCTATCAGCTCTAGCAATGATGGGTTCAGGGGCAGTGCATCGCTGGAGATGGGAGGCGGAGGGCCTGCAGCACGCAGGGTCGGGGGAGCCAACGGCGACGTGTGGAAGAAAGGTAACTAATACAACTACAATAAATGTGCTAAGCAGAACATTAGTATCTATTAGTTGGGAATCCTGTGTATTTGCCTCTTTGTATTGGAAATTGCTTTAGTTGATGGCTCATTGGATAGCATGCATGATCTGTATAATTATGAAGTAAGCAGCAGTTCCGCATAAACAAATCTTTCTACAAAATTAATTAACCAAGTGACAGTACGGTGCTCATTCTCAAGCATAACCACAAGCACTTATTTGTGTTATATGAAGAATATGGAAACACAAAGTAAATCAGACTCACCATTGGGAAGTAGATGTACGGAAAAACATACAAAATATGAACTTGTGCATCTTGTTTTGTTGCAACCTACAAAAATAGGAACAAATATGAGAGATGAGGTTTTGTCAAGGAGACTCCAGATCAATTTCTTCATGGTTAGAAACTTCTGTGCCTATACTTGAACTTGTGAGACATGATTATGTCTGTCGAATCACTAATGTTCCGTACTGAACTGAAGTGGTGTACATGATACTTCGACGTACTAAACTAAAATGACATACTGAAACGAAGTAGAATACATGTCGAACTGCTAGAATAGAGCAAAATTCAGAAATTTTCGCAACGAAAAAAACTGATTTTTTTTGTAGCTTTTTACTACAAAGAAATGTTCATCAACAACATTTGCATCACAAAGAAATCAAAGCAGCAGTACACATGAACACAGATAGTGAGAAAGAGCACGGGAGGGAGAAGAGTAGAAACCTTCCACCACCATAGGAAAGGACCTAGGCGGAGGAAAGTGGAAGAAGCAACCATGAACTACTGCTTGCGATGAACTCGATCATCCTGATGCCATGGGGTTGGACTGAGGACAGTGCACGTGGTGTGACCTTGACAATGGAGGAGATCGCAAGAGCGTACAGGATCTGGACCGTCCTCCAACCTTCACGGACCAAAAAATGGTAGCGCCCTTAGCACATAGGATCATGAGGTAGGGGGAGCAGCCAAACTGCATACAATAGCACAAGGAGATGTGCAGGTATGATACATGAGGAGGGGTCAGGTGATAAACGCCCAGAACAGGGTAGCACCAAGTGCACAACAAGAAGTTGTGTATTTATATTTATAAATAATATAACAAACACCACTTAGTTGAGTGCTTATGTGCGTTTAAATCTGAATAAAAAGAACATCATTATTTTAGGACTTTATCCCGGTTTCATCATTAGTACACAGTTCATGTGTGCTATTCTCCCATAGGTATCAACACACAGCACCATGTGTGCTAGGAAGAACAAGGCACTTGAATCGGAATAGACACTGCAAATCACTATTTTAGGACTATCAGCATTAGCACTTCCATAGCGCTTCAACTTGCACGCACTAACATGAACATTATTAGGTAAAAAAGCACACATGAATACACAGGGGATATCAGTTTCATTGTTCTTTCTGTTACCGACCTATTGTAAATATGTATGACATATGTGCTAAATAGCTGCTATAATTGAACTCATGATTTTCATTTTTGTCAATGAACTCTTCTAACATATGTACTAGAAATGCTAATACTTCAGAATTCGTCCCCTAAGAAAACTAGTAACGTTGAATTCCATTTTCCAGTTCCCTCTTAGACATATACACAAACAAAAGAGTAGAATGATCACTTGAACTAATCGGACAATAACATGCGAGCTTATAGCAATTGGCCACTTGAAATTATAGCAATAGAAATAAGAAATATGTACAGACTCCGACAACGTGGCATTTGTGTACTCCAGCACGATGAACAAATCACGCCATTTTAATGATACATACATGCCATCCTGTTTAACATTCGTTCTGTGATATGTCCATGCAATGTATTGATTTCAAACGATCGCAAGATGGCACATGTGATTCAAAATGAACTCAAACTGAAGCAATTCAGTTGTAACATTCCTGGAGACATTGCAAGTTTAGAACTGAACCTCTGGGTATTTTATGTTCAGAACTGGACCTCTTTTGAAGCTTCGCGTGGGTTGACAGGTGTGTCGTTTGACGCGCGGGATTGTAGGGGCAGTGTTGAACGGGGACTGGTGGCGGTGGTGAACGGCCTCAGGTGGCGGAGGTGAACGGAAGGGATGGCCAGATCCGGCGGGTGCAGGAGGCGAACACCTCCCGTGCGAACCAGCAGGATGGCACGTGAAGACGGTGGTGCTGGGCGCTGGATCCGGACGGCGGACGCCCGGTGGCAGGGAGGGGTCGGCGTTCAGCGGAGAAAAGGAGCGCAAGGAGGGTGCGGCGCCCGGCGGTGAGAAGGGGGCGACACCCAGCAGCGAGAAGGCTCGTGGAGGAGGGGCGGTGCCCGGCGGCGAGGAAGCGCGCGCAGGAGGGCGACCCCCGGTGGCGAGGAGGCGCGAGAGGAAGGGGTGGAGCCCGGCGGCGGGGCGTGGCCAGGGGGTCGTGGGGATACGGGGGAAATGGGAGGTGGACTTTTTCTTTTATTTTGTTGCTTACTAGTTAGGCTGGTCATAGTGAGGAGTAATTTAGACTAGTGTAAATGCATCGACACGACACTACCAAGCTTACTACCTTCATAATGCAAAGTAACATGATAGTAGTGCCATATATGGTTTTATTTATTACCTTGTAGACTCATCTTGTCTTGGAAAGCGTTATGTTACAGTAACATATTATGTTACCACCTCACATTAAATACTTGCCATATAAGCAAAAATTTCTTGAAGTGCGCTATGTTACTAGCTAAGTTACTCCCACTATGACTAGCCTTAGGCCTATGACAAAAACGGATTGGAACCTATATAGGGCCGACGCTAGTAACGGAATAGCTCTGTATGCATACATATATATATACTAGTTGATCCGTTGCTAAATGGCGCAGAGACTGCTAAAGCCATATTGTCGATGAAAATAGTTTTATTTTGCAAATACATATTTGATATTGATAGTAGAAAGCCCATGTGTTAAATCATGCCATGTTAAAAATGTGAAGCTAAGAAATCTAAGTTTGAAAAAAATTCATATTTGTATAACATATATAGAGTAGTTAAGGAAGATTATTTTTTAGTTGAAAATACGGTTATCACATTGAGAAATCTAAGTTTGAAACAAAAGACATATTTGTATAAGATGTATTGACCAATTAAGTATGTGTTTTTTTAGCAATGTTTGTATCAAACTTTTATTTTTCATGTGCACGAAAAAAAACTCTCTGTGTTGTGCATATGGAGGCATAGGTACTTGAAAGGCCCATATGCTACCTAGCCCAGTCCACAGACAATTTTGTGTGTGACCCGTCCAAAGTAGAATATGAAGCGGCGAGATTTCTGCTTTTGCTGCTATTTTAGAATTCTCTACATGCATGGCACATAGTCCCGTTCAAAAACATGTACGCGTTGAAAATATTTGCATTTTTCAGCAATTTTATTTGTGAGTAAGCGCAAAGACCATGTCAAGCCCTAAGTATTTTAAAATATTTGACTTTGTTAGTATAAGTGGGTTTTAGCAACCACTTCAGGTAACAATTCAAACCCTAGGCGAAAAATGAAGGGCAAATTATCTTTGAAAACATATATTTAAGCATGCATATTTTGTTATCTTATTGGGGTAACATAGAGCCGCGTTAGCTGTGACTTCAAAGGGTTTCACCACTCTGAAATCTATCTGAATCCATCACAGTACATTCGCATAACCTGCAACCTCATCATCCTAACAACTTGATTTGAAATGACCAATCAAACATCCTAAGATCTTCTCAGCAACTCACAAAGACAAAAAAATGATAGTGTGACACATGGCATGTATACACATGTCTTTTCAGAGAATTCCTGGAACATTCTTCTCACATGATTTCCCAACAGTAAAGTCCAGGAATCTTCAGTCAAAATTGTTAAGGACCAAACAATGCGGCCACTCATGATGACCGTGATACGGCAACCAGGCTCTCCCAAGCCACATACTTGTTCTTCAAAATGGCATTGAGGTAACATGTCGTTTTGTAAACACCATAATGTCAATCACATTTGTGTATATAAACATATGTGCATAGTGAGATAATGAAGAGGTTGGCAAATGATAGCTAAAATAGAAAAGGGGCATGTGTATATCATGAGAATGTAAACCAAATGAGGTTAGAGTGCAGATTCACTCATTTTGCTCTGTATGTAGTTCATATTGAAATCTCTAAAAAGACTTGTTTTTAGGAACAGAGGGAGTACTTACTAAGCTAGACAAAACAAATAGCAGTCTGTAACACCAGTACACAGAGCAATGGAAAATCAGTTTGGCAAATTGTTCGACAAAACAAATGGCAGTCTATCACACCAGTGCATAGAGCAACAAAATATCAATTTGGCAGCAATGTTCCGTGATGCATGAATAAGGGGAACATGGCAATAATATATGTACATGCATAGCCTAGGTAAATCACCCAAACAATTCAGGTAACAATTTGCCAAACAATGGAACATGACAATAATACATAGGTAAAAATAAACTTTCGTAGGAAGATCATCGGTTCTCTTCATCAATGAAAGGTTAAAAACTCACATCCAGCTAAAATAGCATTCCTTTCTACAGAGGAAATGGCTACATATACTTGTCTAACGGTTGTATTTAAGAGCACGCACCCCTTCCGCCATCTACTATATTGGAAGCAAAGTGAAGTGGTCTCACCGTAACAGGCATACTGGAGTTCATGCCCAGCAAGAGAGTCTACACATTCTCTCTGTACATAGCTTTAGTTTCATTTTCAGATGTTTGGATTAACGTTCCGAGAGAAATGAAGGATCAGCTATATCTCCTGAATGCGACTATAAAATGATGCAACATGGGGAAGATGCCAGTTACTATTTTGAGCTTTCAAGAAACAAAAAATATAAAAGAAAATTATCTAAAAGAATCAATGCAATGATGTGATAATTAGTGAGCCAACAACAATGTTTATTTGTCTCTCAAATAATTAACATGCTAGGAAAGCAGAGTCCTTGCTTCGGTGGAAACATTTCAGAGATGTGACTGGGAAAATAGGAAACAGGTAAAAAACATAACATTAATGTTTGGCAAATTCCAGTGCCTAATGAATTGTATACAACATAACATTTCAAACGTACCAAGCTCCAACTCTTACAAATGTTATATTCATTGCTGATCAAATTTCACCAAAGAAGCATTGGGTCATCCAGAAAATGTGAGCTGCCATCTTATTTTGCAAAACGGTACCAAGCTCCAACTCTTACAAATGTTATATTCATTGCTCACGAAGTTAAGAACTAATATTGCAACAATCTGTAGCCTCACATGCATATACTATGGAGATCAACCAAGCATTTTATAACAGCCAAAAGAAGTAGCAATACATTTATAAGAACAACCCCTCTGGTTTGCAAAACCAGAAAATGTGAGCTGTCATCTTATTTTGCAAAACGGTACCAAGCTCCAACTCTTACAAATGTTGTATTCATTGCTCACGAAGTTAAGAACTAATATTGCAACAATCTGTAGTCTCACATGCATATACTATGGAGATCAACCAAGCATTTTATAACAGCCAAAAGAAGTAGCAATACATTTATAAGAACAACCCCTCTGGTTTGCAAAAACAGAAAATGTCACTTTAAATCTAAAACCAAAACAATATGAGAAACCAAGTATGCCACAGATGATTTATTTCATATAAGAAACGAAAAATAACAAAGAATTCGAGACACATAATTATATCTGAACTTAACAATGAGCTTACTCAATAGAAGTTTGTACAGTTGATTGATCTTCATCCCCAGTGTATGTAAGGACATGCTAGATAGATAATTTGAGCATACTTTAGCTCTGCAAGGATTGAGCAGCCCGGATTGCACGAGTACGGACCAAGCTTGAGGGAAAGGTAAATTTGTAAATCTGGCTCTTCCTGCAGAATAGAAACTGGACCGCTGACCGGCTGCAAACCAGAGGATGGCCACACAATGTCTGTTGCTGGCTATGTGACCCAGAACCGGAGACCGCGGAGCATCTCACGCTGCGATGCTGCTATATGAGAGAGGTTTTGCACCTATTCCAGGGTATCAATGACATGATTTGCTACGTTGTGCACTCGGCAATTTCAGTTTCAGATGGTGGAAGAAGCTCTATATGCAACATGGTGCACTCGGCATTTGCTTATTACTGGACCACCGAGTATTGCAAGAATTAATTTGGATTGATAGATCAAGTAATGTTAGCTTTTTAGAAACGCTTGGACCCCTTCCAGCCACTAACCTACATCACCTTAGTGAAAATTCAACCAAAAATCATTGGAATAAAATTGAGTTTCAGTTAGCATGATATTGGTACATAAAAAGAAAGTATTTGGACAAACATAATTGAGAGGTAATATCGAACAAAGATTCATGCAGCAAAAGTTATGTATCAACTGGAAAAAAGGGTGAAAATACATAGTAATCATGGAATGGTATAATTTTGATACATGTCACTGTTTAACGTACCATCCTAGCATAGTTGCCAGTCCAGGATGTGTTCCTGATCGTTTCTAGGTGTTTCTCTTACGGCATGCATGTAGACTTACCTATCTGCCACCTCTTCATTGTTGGTAGTAGTTGCATTCATAATCTCAGCATCCACAATGCTTTTCCTGAAGAAGAAATTAAGTGCAGTCATATTTGGTATTTGTTCAGAAAAAAAGCAATAATATATCTCACTGCAAGATACCACCATATTGCCGTTTTTTGCTGCTATTATTCTCATGTGGCAGCAATATAGAACATCGGGATCTTAACATTGACGGTATATATCTTGCAATAATAGGTGTATGGCTCTTTCAAAACTAAGATTCCTAGCTAAGTTTTTCAAAAATGCTGACATATTATCTATTCAGTGCAAGTGTTCAACAAAGAAATTTCTACTGGTGTTTGACCCTTGAATAAAGCAAACCGAAAATACTATGGTGTCTCCATATGTACTTATTATAAAATAATTCCCTTGCAAAAAGTGGGGAATCCATAAGCAAAGAGGAATTTATTTCTAGATTCTAAATTAACCGATGAACTAAAAATCAAGAGAGGGTGTACCCAAGCACTAAATTGGCAGCCTGCACACTTGTGTTTCGCTAAATTTGTTCCTATTATTCTGAATACTGAAACAACTTTGGATTTAGCTATGCCTGTAAAAACTTGGCGACGATTAGTAGAAACCTTGCAGTTCCTATACCATATGGAACAAAGGGTAGCCATGGTAAACAGCAGGCTACAAACACGAGGCCAGACAAATCATGAAGGCGGACAACCTTATGTCAACAATAATTACCATGCCACTCTGCAGTATGCTGCAACACACCAAAAGAAATATGAGAGTTAAAGGCACACATGTTGATTATTCATCGAGATTCGAGAGAGGATAGAGTATGGCATAAACTCACATGCCAAATTTCTTACAGATATATTAGCATCATGTCGTTTGTGCTTCTTTCCTAGTTCCTCACACACTCCTTCACATACTTTTTCTCTAACAGCCAAACCTGAGATGCAAACATAAAATATGAAATAGATAAAAATGATAGATACTGAACTGCACAGTTTTGACAACTACAGAGTTCCTTAAAAAGTAATCTATGCATAGAACTGAAAACAGTCAGTATATAATGGATAGAAAAGGGCTAGCCAATATCTGATATTTGCCACCTCACAGCCCATTTCTGTATTCCAAAATAAGTACTAATCAAAAGACTGTTGTCGCAAATCCTGAATAATATTATCAAGGTTCAGAAAAAGCAAATCATGATATAGCCCGCTAAAATGCAGTTATAAAACTACTTTGGAATTACTACGACTTGTGCTTTAGTGTGTTCGCCTTTCCCATAGAGTGTTTTTTATTCAGCTAGTTGATGGACCATTTTTGCAAATTTATTGCACATACTTTACTCGTATAAAAAAATAAGATACTACATGGTTATTTCCTATTAATTCGTGTCACAGCTCATGACAACATAACTGAACATATATATATACTAAAAACCTATAAAATTTCTAGTTAAGTCGTTCAATGGCTAATCTACATGGACAACATTGGGGTTTTGTAGGTGATGCCATCATCCACCGCCGTCACGATGCATAGGTGGTCGCTCACCTCAGGAAGCAAGCATCCGTTGCAAACTCTGCTGCAGCAAAGCAATAGTACTCAGGCAGGCGTGACTAATAAGAAACCAAATGACAGTCTAATTCATTTGTATAAAAATCCATTGACCAAAATAAACCTCAGAGAAGTTGTCCATTCATTTTAGCAGCAAAGTTGCAAATTCATTCATTCATTCTCTGCCTGATCAAGAGGAAGGTTGATTTATTTGTCAAATTAAGTAAGGAATGAAGGTGGGGGAGCAGGAAGGGACCTTGTGCGTGAGGTAGTCGTGGCCGTGGTCGGGCTGGACGGCGTCTCCGTCGAGCTCGTCCATGGAAGGTACTCCTAGGAAGGAGCTGCTGCAGGTCGCCTGCTGCTGCTGCTCCGGACCGAATCGAACAGAAAAAGAAATCAGGGGTCCGATCCGATCTGATGTGATGTGAGAGAGGAGAGGAGTCGGGGAAAGGGAGAGCTCACCGTTGCAACTGGTCGGCCGGAGAGGTGGAGGATGGGGGCGGAGGAGGGGATCCACCCCGGCGAGCCGTCACGCCGCCGCGTCCATGGTGACGCTGTTGCTGCGGATCGAGAAAGCAAAGAAATTAGGGGAAGGATGTGAGAGAGAGGGAAGGAGGGGAGAGGTCAGGGAGAGCCCCGGTGTTCTACCCCTACTGAGGCATCTCTGCTTCAGGGATTAGGGAGGGGGCCGGCGGCACGGGAAGGAGAGGAGGCCGTCGAGGCGAGCGGGGAGGGGGGCGGCGGCGTGGGAGAGGATGGAGCGAGGAGGACATGAGGCGAAGGGGGCCGGGGCTCGGGACGATAGGGTTTGACTGTTTGTTCTCGAGGTCGAGCATGGGGCGCGGGCGGAGGGGATTGGCGAATCCCTCGGGGACATTGGAAAGGCACACCCAGCCAATGAGCGCACGAGATGAGCCCACCAGTTATTGACCAATGAAAATGACGGTGGGGTGAAAATTGAGTTTGACCATGAAGTGAAGATCTAACGGCCCAAATTCGTCTGATGGCCGATCCGACGGCCGGAACTGGACCAAATCGAGGGAGCTTCGTGGAGCCAAGTTGGCTAGCAACATTATATGTTAGAATAGTATACGCGTCGTGAACCATCGCTCCGTGTGGGAACTTTTCAGTTCCAAAAGCACGGTGCCACATCAAAGTTGTGCATTGGGTATATTCAAACACCACATAACACTTCACACATATGTTTGGGCCACATGCACGCAGTGGTTGTCTTCAGGCACTCCCTCGTGTGGTTATCAGCGTCAAGCTAGCTTATTTGTGGGGCCGCGTGTGGACGTCCATGACATTGACCCAACAACGATAGATGTTATACGACCAAGGTGGTGATTCCTCTTGGTGAGTGTTACAATACGCCTTGGTGAGATGATTCCCCCTCCCACCGACTCAAAGTGTGTGTGAGGGGTGGACATATGACTACTTCACAAGAGATGAACCTCCGTGGGGTCGGGGATGTCCTGTTTGCGATGCACATGTGCCACATCAAATTTATGATTTGGTTATTTAAATATCACACCACACCATTTTCACACACACACACACACACCACTACAAAAAAAATACACTTCCTTGATGATACGTGTTTGTCACAATAGGTCGCGTTTTTGTCATGCATGTACATCCATGACAAATTTATGACTGAATTAAGATAGTCATACATGTGCTGTCGTAGAAGTGTTCCATGACATTACCAAAATTATCATCACGGAAGTGTCCACTTCCATGACGATAAATCGCGCGTCACATAAGTGCTTTCGTCAAGGGTGACCAACACGTGGCATCCATCGTAACGGAATGCCTTAAGCTATCGGGTCAGATTTTGGATCCAATAACCCGTTAACATCCCCGACCAATGGGAAATTTCCACGTAAAATTACGATTGGTCAAGGAACACTGTCGGCTCGTCGATGGGCGGATGTCGCCCGTCCATTGGAGGAGACATGCCTATGGTACGTCGACACGTGGTCGGGCCCAACAGAGGCGCATATAGATTAAAAAGGCCGGCCCGACCAAAGGCCCATAGAACTTATCGGTACTAGTGGGCCACCCAATAACGGCTCGCTTAATAAAGGCCCATTTACTACCAAACCAAATCGACCCGTTAATTGTTAGCCCAATATTTGGGCCCATTTACGACGAAGCCGATCGGCCCGTTAATTATTCGCCAATATTTGGGCCCATTTACGGCGAAGCCGATCCGCCCGTTAATTGTTTGCGAATATTCGGGCCCAACTACTGACCAGTTGACTTTCGGCCGTTAGAGGCTGATGTAGACATGGGCCCATTTCACCAGTGTGACTTTCGGCCGAATGGCCCGTCTTGCCCATGGGCCATATATGGTCCGACGGGACATCGGGCCCACTAACGGCCCGTGCTAAAGGTGGCAACAGTTAAGCCCAACGTGACTTTGGGCTGTTAAAGGCATGTCGCGTAATTCGCTCGTTGATGCTCGTACTAAGCTTTCGACCTCTTAAAGACCCATGATATCGATGGGCCAACTAAGGCCGAGATATGTTTCACTTTAGTAATGGCCCGTGAGCTAATCGGGCCCATAACGACCGGTCTACATTTCGACTCTTCAAGGCCCTCGACGACTAGTGAAAATTGAGGCCCAACATGCATTTTGGCTCGCTAAAGGCCGTGGTTTCATCTCGGTCGTAATGAGCCAAGACAATATTCACTGTTAATGGCCCAACGCTACTGGCCAAACTAAGCTACTGGTCGACAAAAGGCCCAACTAAAATATAGGTCGGTGTAAGTTTGGGCTGGCGCAATGTGTGAAGGCCCCAATCATTCGGGCCCAAGAAAGATGCAGTAAGCCCAATTGTGGCCCGCTAAAAACCTCGCCCGTTAGAGTCGAATGTTTCGCCCGACGACTACATCGATTTTTTTCAGATAGCGAATGATGGCGAGAACTAGTAGGAATTAAGAACAAACCTACTCTATACAACAAAGAAATTACGGCATAGTAACTAAGAATAAACCTACACTATACAATAAAGGATTTAAGGTATATTACATCCACTAGGCATCGAAGTTCGCCACGGTGATCATAAAGCGCAACGAAGAAGCAGATTACAAAAATCGGGCACCATTGCAAGATAACAAAATAATATTGAACCGAGACCACTTCCAAGACAGTTCAAGAAAGGTTAGCCTTATGGGGAACTGCATAAGTCAGCCGAAAGCAAGGTTGTGAGACCGCCTAGCATGTCGGTCATAGCTTCCAGTGTAGTTGTTTAGCGATGACGTTCTCATTGGTGTTCTCCGCAATCTTTCTTAGAGATAGGACTTCAAGTCGAAGTTGAGTTGCGAATGCCTTTACGCTAGAACTTGGGACCAAGAAGTCGAACCGATTCGCATAACGAATTCGTGAGCTTGTCATTGTTAGTCTCAAGTAACTTGAACACTTGCATCAAGACAAGACTTTGGGGTTGTCTCGCTATCTTCAAGATGTTTTGCCTTCTTTCTTTGCAATATATGTTGGGTTTGTCTCACCGCCTTCAACAGACTTGTGCATGCCATCGTGCATATCACCTGAAACAAAGCGAGGAGATGACAGGTTTTGCACATGTATAAACAAAGATGATAACTGCTCATCAATTCTATCCAATTTCAAATTAGAAAATAAAGAGTAAGTTCAAAATATCAATAGCATAATTTGGCATTGTTCATAATGCGGGGAGCTTCACCACACTACTAGATTACCATGTCAACATAACAAGCATAGATGAAGGACAAATAAAATCATTGTATCTATTTTGGATAATGTGCATGGCATGTTGTTCATATCATCAACCACATCGAGAAGATAAAACAGAGATGACAAGGTGCAAATGTGGGCTGCTTCACCACACATTTGGATTATAGATCCACAAAACCAAGCATACATATAGGGAGTATTAAATAATGTGCATGGTATGAATAATAAATTTGGTTTTACAAGTAAAACTTAGAACTTACAGTTCTTACGAACATGCATTTTGGTAGAAACAACAAACTAAACAAAGATAAACAATAGGGAGTATGAGAAAATTAAACAGCTTGAGGATAAAGGCTTTAGAAGGACTGACTTACATTAATAGTTAACACCGGCTTTATAATGCCCTTCTCCATGTCAAGGGAAGGATAACTCAAGAATTTCAAAGACATAATCTTCTTCATAAGCATTGCACTGTACTCTACATTTTGTAGAGAGTAATTATAGATATGATAATCTTTGGAAGGGATAGAGGATAATGAAGATAAGATGCAGATTGATGCTACATAATCAACTACCAATCCTCGAAGTACAAGCGTTACAGACAAAATGTCTTGACAAGAGCAATGGGCTACACTTCAGACCGGCATTGTGCATGTATTATACTTATTGGTAAGATTAAATATAGATCTGATCTTTTTAGTAAATGGTGGGCGAGGAGATAAGATGCGAGAATGCTACAAAATGAACCAATCCCTCTTCCCATAATACAAGAGTGTTTTGAACAACGTGTCTTGTACAAAACGTTCTTATATTATGGGACGGAGGAAATAGCTGATAATGTAAGTACAAAGTGATAGACCACGTTCAGTCCTTACAAGAGGACTGCAGAGCTAAACCTCTTCAAAAGCATTGGGTTGATTCTAAATTTGTGTAAGAGTCCATACGGATCTTATAATGTCCACCAAATGGACGATTACAAGGCTAACATGTGCAGTGATGCTACATAATCAAACAGCTATGAAAGTAAGTATGGTCATACAGGGCAAGAGGTACTCACAAGAGCAATGCAGTGTGCAATATAGTTGCGATATTTTGTTGTCCCTTTAGAACGAATGTTCTTCTGCTAACAGTTTTCATACAAGTGAGACATTAAGGCAAATGCAGAAATGTAGTTCAAATTGTGATGTGATATCATAGACAGTACCTTACGCTGCAGCCGAGACCAATGTGTAACAAGAATATTCCAGTCACCGTCGGATAAATGTAGCACCGGAGACTTTACAGAAATTTCATTCAGAGTCTTGCCATCAAAGTGCTCTTGCCTCAGGTAGGAACGATACTTCATCAACGAGTGCTTGAAAAGCACAACCAACTCTTGCTCGTCATCACAATCCAGCTTTGCTCCTCGCCTATTTAAAAGAATGAAATCTTGTGTCTTCATCGTCAGAAACATATGCGATAATGACCATGAATAACATTAGTACATTACTTACGCGTAAGTTGCGGAGGAATCTGGAAATTGTTACGTATCATGTATAATATTTCCATGAAGGAAAGATGCGCACAAAGTTCCCGACAACAACATAAGCTTCATCTTCTAAACTGGGAAGAAATGGAGCAGGGTCCTATTTGCTGCAATTGGGGCTCTCTACGGTTCGAAAAGGATTTGGCAACTGGATTTGGTGTACTCTTTCTTTGGAATGGGGTTTTGCATCGTACATACCGGTGCTATGTCAACGGCATAATCATATTGTTTGTTGCAGCTTGGGGTCTGCTGAGTTGGGGCATCGAAATGACCAGTGTAGTAGGGCTAGAGTCTGCTAGAGTTGGGGTATTTTGTGGGTCAGGTGATATTGCAACTACACCTAATGGGCTATTTGATTTATCAGGTGCCACTACCTTTTCGAAATACTTTGCTTGTGCTCCTCCATGATCAGCAATCGCCCTCTTCCTTTTGAACGTCTAATACACAAGAACAACATTTGAATGGATAAATATGGTATTGTGACAGATGGAATATGTACTAAAAATGGATAGGCAGGGCGTATTCACATACATGATGTGTAAACTAAGCTAATGGCAGTTCAACAAAGTAGAAGCAATGCAAAGCATCAGTTGCAAGATATGTGCGAGCAATGTAACCTTGGAAAGTTAGAGCAAGTACCTTGATGGGTGAATAAGATAGGGCATCTTCCTCTGACTCCTCCACTAGGGAGCTACATTGACTTAGGTCTCCCTCTAGCTCAAAGATCATTGCTAGGATCATATTCGAGCATGAATCAGAGGTGGAGAGTGTTTGCATTGCATTGCATCCGCACTTGATTTCAGTCCCTTAATGCCAAGTTTGACATCCATGGCATTGTTACGCTTTATTCTTTTCATGCGCGCAAGCTCATAATCATTATGATCTTGTTCGAATCTGAGATTCATGAAAACATAAAAAGTACTCAGATTATCTATGGAATGCATTGCGGATTCAACTCGGAGAGTGTCTCCTATAAACCCTGCATATTTAAAGTTCACCTCCCCAACCGTCTTGACTGACCACACGTAAATACAAACCCCTTATGTCTCTATAACAGTGCACACACATTTCAAAACTGAAGTAGGAACATTAGAATCATATGAAATTCAGTATTTGAACAAATAAACTAAGCAATTATGAGTGGCGTAATGTTTAGCTTCAAGGGTGGAGTGTTGGTAGTGCGACACAAAGCAAGTAGGCGATTGTATTCCATGTAAAAGATCGAAACCTATGTAAAAGCTGGAAATGACACTTTCTTTCTATACAATGCGTGTTAGTTACCCACACATGATGGAAGAGATCACATAGAGAAATGCTATTCACTCATGTCTACGGTTCCAGTATTTAGAAACAGGGTGGTCCACCCTAAAAGAATATTGACAACAAATATGACAAGGCAAGCATAGATGTAGTGAATCAATCATTTACTTGTGAGCTTATTAGGACAAGTATGCAGAATTGTAACTGCATACTTGTGGTCCACCCTAAAAGAATATTGACAACAAATATGACAAGGCAAGCATAGATGTAGTGAATCAATCATTTACTTGTGAGCTTATTAGGACAAGTATGCAGAATTGTAATCGCAGAAGAGACCGTCCAAAATCTGAATGAAGAAGTTTGTCTAGCACTTATTGTTTGCAACTAATCGACGTGAATAATTGGATATTATATCGAATGAGTAAAAAGACAAGTAAAATTGTCAACAAACCTGGCTTGCGAGTAGTAATCGGGTCAATGTCACTACGACCAACAATCCAAAATGACTAGTTTACATTAGAGGGCCGAATTTTGAAAACCCTGTGAACTTTAGAGGTACTAAAGATTACCGAAATACATCTGAACCATTAAGTGTATGTAGCACTAAGCACACAACAAACCCTAATGACAGTCCTTCCTAATGAGTAATGAATCAATTAGAAAATGGGTGATGAGGAGTGGCTGCTGAGTGTTGAGGATGTATCTCAGGATAAATCGGGTTGGCTTGGTTGGTGCTGCACGCCTGAGCACTGAACGGATTGGGAAGGTAGGCACGGCGGCGCTCCCGGGCAGCGGTGACGCTGTTGGGAGAGCGGCTCCTGGCCTCCTGTTAGTCCGGCGTCTCCTCCTAGAGTCATCTTTGTCCGTGACGGCAAGTTGCTTACGAGGCAAAGCGGTGAAAGCGAGTAGATATCGGAAGCACGCAGCAGAAAAGAGGGGAATCGGGGCCTGGGACGACCCAAAATCCCAGGGTTGGCCGGCCCACCGTGGGCACCCTGTAGAGATACACACCCGGCGCGAACATGCATTTTGAAACTAATTTAGGAACATTTAGTGACCAATTAAACAACTCTATTTTAATAATATCGATTAGATTTGAACATCTAAGCTTGTTTAGCTTGATGGGTGGAGCAGATGTTATTATGACATGAAGCACGATTCGATCGTATAGTGATCATAAAATGGGGAAACTCTAAGCATATTTTTTAGCAAAGAGGGTTTCCCCTCCGATTTCTATTAAAGAAACCACCGAACCAACATGATCAATTAAACCCTAAGCATGATCAATTAAACCGTATTATGGTGTGCCATGGCAGATTTGAAGTCGCAAACCAAGAAATGATATTTAGGATCCATTGTTTGCTTGAACTAAGAACTAAATTCTAAGAGCTGAAAAGAAAGTAGAGTAACCAAGTTAAGATCTATTTTCGGTTGAGATCAAAAGTTGAGGAGATATGAAGTACCACCTCTCTTGCGGCGCCGTGTAGGCATCGGGGTGCGATGGCTGTCGGTGGCGTTGAAGCGGATCTGCTGACGGTAGAGCGGGTGCATCGGGGATAAGTCCGTTGCGGTGGAAGAGAAGGTCGTGTGAGCAGCCTCGACAAAGAGGACGCAGCGCCGATGAAGCGAGAGGACGCGATGCAAGGCTATTGGTCCATCGCCGTGGATGAGAAACGTCCATCTCTAGCAGTGGATGACATGGTCTTGGTAGGCGCTCCGGCATGGTGGAGGATGGTGGCGATGGATGTGGTGGAGGACAACGACGATGGATGGGGTGGCGGACGGAGGCTGGTGTGGGGATGGGGTGTTCTAGCGCGGACGGTGTATGAATGGGAAAATGGAGGGAGAGGTACAGGGAACCATGTTTTTGGGACGCGCCTGTCTGAAATATGGGAAAGTTACAAACTTAGCCCCGTTTAAAATTTGGACGTCTCGTCGGTTGGGGATAGGACGGTAATCTCAAGATCTCGCCAATATTTGCCCAGGCGATTTGAGGCGAGGGAGGTGGTTGGTGCCCATGGTTGGCGCCCACGGTGTATGAACGGGCTGACAGTAGGCGGTTGTGTCACGTCCGAGTGAAGTTACAAACTTGCCCCTATTGAAAATATTTGCCTACATCGATTTCGGCCGAGTCGAGTTTGTTTTGCCGCCCACCGTGTATGAATGGGGAATGGAGGAGAAACAGAGGTCTTTCGGACGAGCTTGAATCAAATGTGTTTTGTCACCATGTTTGACGCCCACCGTGTCAGAATGGGCTCAGAGGCGGTCGTGTCACGTCTAATTGAAGTTACTAACCTACCCCTATTTAGAGCAGTGGAAATCGGGCCGATGAATTGTCCGTGTAATGGGTAGACAGTAATTTCCATCTCCCAAACACTTGGCTTCGGGCAGCCGACGTGGGAGTGGACATTTTGCTGCTTCTTTCGAATTTTGGGACAATAAGCATCCACGTTTACCTTGGCAACTAAATTCGAATCCACTTTGTATTCCTATATGTATCTTTATAAATCATTCTATGTGTTTTCATATATCTTCAAAAGGACGACAAAGATGTATTCCACTATCATTATGAATATGGATTACAAATGCCGATACTCAAATTCAGAAACTAGAATCCAGTTTAAGGTGAATTCGAATATTTGGAACACTTCATGTCCAACTCAAATGTCAAACGCAGCATAATGTGTACTCCCATTTAGATATGTACACAAGCAATGTATCAAGATTCAAATACCGAGTCAATCAACCAAGAATGTACAGAACTAACAGACATGTAAACACTTATAGAGTATATGGATCAATAATATCAACTAACATACATAAGCCGGGTCATTGTACTTTTTTTGGCTACAACAAGATCCTTTTTTAGCCAAGATCTTGGCCCTTTCCGATGCGTGCCACTTATGGTCCATCTATACTACTACTATTGTTGAATGCACATTCAGCCCGATTGGCATATTTGTAGGTCAGCACAACAATCCAAATGAAATGTCTCCAAGTCTTATCAATTAATACAGACTTGTGCTCAAATAAAATTACAAACCAAAAAAAAATATTACATGATCTCTAAAACAAATGGTTTGATTGATTACATGAACAGACAACACAAAGGTTATTCAACTATGGAAAGAACATTTCACCTATGATTTACCAAGTAGGAATTTAATTTCCTTTTTTCCTTCAGACCTTAACAATCTGGTCGGTCTCAGCTTGCTTCGTTTTGAAATCCACCAAATATTTAATGGTTGTCTTGAGTACTGCTTGTGATTGTGTTGTTTGCTTCCTCAACATGTCAACTTCATCTCTAAGTGCGAAGCGAATCTCTTTCTACCACTAGTTTAGCCTCTAGAGCATCAGCGGTTGGCAATTCATAATGCACGATTGGGTCGGTGCCCTCTTTGTGGGATGATGCAACGTCCATGGGGACCTCGCTCTTTGATCTTGGGCTAACCTATTTTGCCATTAAAGTTCCGATTGGATTCAGAAAAGTTGAAGTTAGCAACACATCTCAACTGGGAGTTATAACAGCAAACCAGTTAAACAAACAAGGAAATAAAGAGTTTCAATTGGATGCTGAAAAGTACAGTAGTTATTAACATCATTGTAACTCATTTGTTGCACAAAGAAAGCGATTAAACAAACAAGTAGATATTTAAGTTAAGGCAAACAGTAATTCTTAACATAAGTATCAAACACATAGATAGGCGCAGTCTACAATATGATTAACAGGTTGTGACATTATGTAATCAGTAGCAAACTAAATTAAGCCAAGCAACGTAATTGAACAATTTTGCAATAAATGGCTAACTAAAATTCCGAGAAGCAGGTAACTGAACTTACGCTAGTTCTTTGTACAGGCACACTGCAACTTCTTTTTCGCTTAAAAGGTTGTACAAAGGAGTCCATGTCATCAATTGCTTGGATACGCAGTCCCAATACTTCTTTCTTCCCACACTGCATGGGTAAGTCGAATGGTTAATCTGGTAAGATGGTGCGTCCTTGATATGTTATATGAGGACGTGTAGTCAGACTAGTTGTAGCCAAACACATCACACTGGCTTTTACTGTATATTTCATGCGATTACTTTTGGCATATCGAGATCTAAGCAATCTACAATAGGATGAAAAGACTGGCATCCTTCACATTATTGGCGAACTCAGTTCATAGAAACAAGCAATTCAACCATTCTGTGGGTAAATCAAAAGCGCCACTGGAATATTTTTCACTATCCAATCATACACGCAAAAAGGGGCGACGCCACCATAGGGTCTGGTATGGGCGGCCGCCTCAGGTGGCTGGAAAGTGTGCACCTAGTTTGAGTCGTCCAGGTTGGCCCACGCTAGTTTTTTTCATCCCAACGCACAAGCAGGCAATGTAAAAAATTAAGAAAAATGTTTCAATTTGGATGGGCCAATAACATAAGTGCAAGGCTGGCCCTATAGCAGGCTCGTGGCTCATACGAGCGCCTCCCACATCGATCGACAGCAGGAAAAATCCCAATTCATTCGCTCCAGCCTCCTGTATGGTTCGCTCCTAACCTAGCCGCCGCTGGACAGACTGACACAGCACTTCCTCGCACCCTCGTTGGAGGGCGGTCGCCGGGCTTCAAGCGAACGGAAGGACAAGAAGATGAAGATCCAACCCTGGGTGTAGCTGCGTGTGAGGCAGCGGCGGCAAGACGGGCATGGCATCGAGCTTGCGGAAGCAGACAATCGCAGCTTGCAAGAGTAGCATGCGCAACGAGCAGGTACATCACATCCCTGATTATATCTAATTCAACTCTTCAATTTCTGGCCAATAGTTAAACTGACGGTGTTGTAAAACTGCTTGTATGTAGGGAATCTATGAGAAAATGAAACCAATTTCTACTTATTTTATAACTCCCCTATCAATCTTGAATCGATCAATCTGATGTATCTAATCAAGTTTCGGTGCAAACATACAAGCTCATGTTGTTCTTGAGCACAAGTGTCTAATGAATGATCGCTAATGAAGGATTTGATGCAACCATTTTACATGCTCCTGGTGATGAACATATAGTGTCTAATGAGGGATCTAATGCAAGCATTTTGCAAGCTCATTGAAGGATTTAGTGTCTAATGATGATCTACTATGTTGAGAGAGACAGAGATTTGCAGGCATTGATGACAAGCAAATTATAGTGCATTTTCATAGCTTGAGGAAACATCGAGGCCATCTACCAGAAAGTCCCCGTATCATGACAACATAGCATAAATACTTTTCTAATCTGTTGTTTGAAACTATTGGCATACTTGTGCAGGATAGATATATTGATATGCAGTTTGCGCATTGGTTATACGTGCAATTACACTTTGATATTTTCATCCAGAGAACGAATAATTCGTACAAACCATGTTTGTAGTCCTTGTACACCATGTTGCATTTTGTGTTTTTTGGTGCTTGCATCATTTAGTGTTTATAATCTGAACTACTTTGGATCATTAGCTGGTTTTCAAAGTGCATGTAGCTTCACATTTCTCAAGTTATGTTGATTTTCGGAGTGCAAGTGCCTTCGTATTTTTAAGTTAAATGTTAGCCTGGTAACTTGAATTGTGGATCAGCCATTGCACACAAATAATACACGAATGCCAAGATGAATTAAATGAAATGCGAGGGACTTACGCTAGCTCGTTATGCAGGCTCATCGCAGCTCTGCTTGCGCTTGGGATGTTCCATGTACAAGTCCATGTTACCACTTGCTTGGATGTGCGGCCTTGTGCTCCTTGCATCCCCTCTGCTTTTGACACGGCGAATGGTTGATCAAATAAGAGGAATCGTCCTTGATGTTGTACCGAGGACAAATACTTACAAGGTTATACGGTGTGCGGGATGTGTACCAGATCCCGTAGCGCCGTCATGCTTCGCTAAAAATGGATTTGCTTGTTTGGATGATATCTCCGAAGAAATAAGAGTTAAAGTCGAGTTGCATAGGTGTGTAAGCTAAGAGAGTAGTGAAAGGATATCCAAACATCGTCGGAATAGTGCACAAGGGAGTGATGTGTGGATACCTAGTTCGGGCGGCGTTTGGGCATGCTCGCCTAGCTAGAGTCTGGTCACTTGAGCCATTGAGGGTGATGTTGGCTGGCGTTGGCTGGCAGCGCCGCGGATGCAGATCTTGAGTGGCAGCGGGCGCTTCGATCGGTGGGCGAGACCGTTGGCGAAGCCCCAACGGCCTCGGGGCGGAGGTGCGACGATGTTCTCGGTGAAGTAGCCCCGTGAGCTGGGAGACGACGTCGGTGAAGCGCACTGATGCGGTGGAACTTCGGTGTCTGTGAGGCACGCCGGTTATGGGCGGCCGACGTTGTCGATGGACCACCGGTGCGGTGGACTAGGGCGTAGATGAGGTAGCTCCGGTGCGGTGGTGAAGCGCGACCGTCGTCTTCGTCGTCGTCGTCCCAACACAGAGGTGGGGAACGGTGGGGAAAGAGACGAGACGAGGGCATTCGAGGATGGCGGCTAATTAGGGATTTGAGCAATCTGGGCGCGAAGGGGACGGTGGAGAAGAGAGATTTTGCGAGGGCTGGAATTGGGGCCGCCAGATATTTCAATCCAAACGTGGAAGCGAACTTATATTGTCGTCGTCCTTTTTTGGGGGAGGGTGGGTGGCTGGGTGCTACTCGTCCGTCCGACACACGCGACCACCCCAACAGACTATGCTTGGTGCCTTAAGGCACCTGCCTTTGTGTCCATGACATGTGGGCCCAACAGTGGCTGGCCCACATGGCGATCACCAAGGGCGATTGCCTTTAAGGCACCAAGCAAAGATCCACCCGACACGACCACTGGTCGCTGGTGCGCCTACATTTGAGAATGCAAACGAATCTTCTTTCATTTGCAAACGAATCTGTATGTATTACCATGCCCGTGTTTTCCTTGCAATAATTAGTCATTCGAAACGAGATACTCCATCCGTTCACTTTTGTAAGTCGTTTCAGACAACTTAAAATGAACTGTTTTGCACATTGTCTGAAATGTCTTCAAGGTCTTATAAAAGTGAACAGAGGGAGTACTATAAATTAATTAATGAGGAGTTATTTGAAAAAAATCGAAACGGTACCCACACTAACGTGGATTAGAGTGTGTCACATAAATAGTTATTTGAATTAGAGTGTGTGTCACGTAGTTAGTTATTTGAATTAGAGTGTGTGTCACGTAGATTTCGCATTTCACTGTATCCACGCTACTTTTTTAATACAAATTCATATGTATATGATGAACACCATGGTAGTGAGAAAACTTTTGGATGGATTCAAACATATGACCTACAAAATAGCACAACAAATTGAGTCAATGTCAACTTTTCGAAACTTAGTATGGCACGAATTCGAAATAATTACCCGTATGCCTGGTCCTCGGTTCAAATCTTACAATGTACACCGAATTGAAACATCGATATTAAGTCTTGTACTATGTACATTCAAATGTTGTTTTAGCCCCCCGCGCACAAGACAAACGCTACATACTTCTGTATCGGTCAATCTTCCTCTCCTAACCACCTTAGCAAGTTATCGGTTTCCAACACACGTTCATTCTTTCTCTCCATGTTTCGGTCTCTAAGTCTCTCAACTACACAACCCCTTTTTCCACTCCTGTTAATAAATATATTTACCTCACACACCCGCCATTGAACCTTATGCCGATCTCTCTCTCTCCCCCCTCTCCCTCTCACCCTCTCGCGCTAAATACATGCATTGCCTATCTAGCCCCCAACCTCTCGTGCGCACACACGCACGTTGTATATCTAGGTCACTCCCTCGAGACTGTCTCACTCTTTCTTCCAAGACGGCGGGCCACACTCGCTCAATCTCGCTCTCTTTATCCGAGTCTCATTTAACCTCGTTTTCTTTCACACACAAATGATATATCTCCTGTTAGGGCCTCGATCGACACACTCTATACTCTCTCACGCAGATTGTCTATCTAGGTCAGTCCATCCAAGCCGCCGCAACTCTTTCGACCTCATGGTGGGCCACGCTCACTCAATCTCTCTCTCTCTCTCTCTCTCTCTCTATATATATATATATATATATATATATATATATATATATATATATATATATATATATATATATATCCGTATGTCTCGATTGACCTCGCTCTTTCTCGACAAAACGATATATCACCATGTTTGAGCCCAATTCGACCTATTCACATTGTATACTCTCTCACGCACATCGTCTATCTAGGTCACTCTCTCCAACCCGTCTCACTCTTTCGATCAAGACGACCCTATGTGATCGGTTGACCTTGCTTCCTCCCACGCACAAAATATATCTACACGCATGCGGATGGATCATATCTCAAGCTCTATCTTACAGACCTCACCCTTACCAAAAGCTCAATCGGACAATATCTCTCCGGAGCATATATATTTGTTCAATGAATGTCGGACCACACTCACTTTGTCTCTCTATTTATATGTCTCTCGATTGACCTCACTTTCTCACACCGTATCTTCCACGCGTTGAAGCTACTACCTCTCCATCCTCGCATAAGCGGAGCTATTTACATTCGAGGGCGCTCCAACCTTGGATTAATTTGTGTAGGCATTTATTCCGGTCGGTTTAGATTATATTTTCGTAGCATTCGCCCACAACTACTCCAAACACCGCTGCAACCCACGCAACTCCCTAGTTGATTTCCCTCTGGCTCGGTCATCGCTCTCTCGCGTCCTTTCTCGCCTTCAACGTCGCACCATGGTATTATTGAAAAAACTATGTTGTTCTTTTTAATTATTATAAATAAGCTACAAAACTACACACCGATAGTCCACTTGGAATGGAACAAATTTCGACCCACAAATTAAAGTGCTACAAACTACACACCGAGGGGCCCACATGTCATGAAACAAATTTCGACCCATATACAAATTAAAAAATAAAGGACGAGGATCGAACATGCGACCGGGCCTTCAAGCCGCACGTCAATAGGCAACATACGTAGAATAGAAATGTTTGTTGTACCCCCTTTGTTCACATAATGTTTTTATATTACCACAGTCTAATTAATGGATAACATGTAATATTATTTTTAGTACTATTCGCCTTCACTTACTGGTGGGTTCCATGTGTGCTCTCTCTCTCTCCTCCCCTTCTGCGTTTAGACGCACGGGAAAACAGGAAGAACTCGCGGGCGATGTTGCCGTTGACCATATCTGGACGCGTTCACAAGTCACGGCACCAGTTTCACGTACTAGCAGCACTAGTCAGTGTGTACGTGCAATGCACGTTAATTTGGAAGTATATTAAGTGCATGAGGATATTAACTACTAGGATATTATTTGCGTGTTGTCACGTGATTAGCACTATTTTTGGCATGAAATTAACTGCATGCTAAACGTGTTGAGCGCTCGACATTGAAGCAGTCTAGGTCGTTGGATGACAAGGAATACATGTGGCTTGATGACGTTTTATATTTAATTTGATACGGCTCTAGAAGAACATTCAATCGATCAAACCATACATTTCGTTCAGTATGACTCCGACTTTAAATTATACGATGATCGATATAAAATAAACGGAAATGATAAACGTTCGAATTTTAAGCATGGCAATCTGAACGTTTTGCATGGCAAATTTAGATTACGCGGCGGCGGCAGGGGCGTCTCGCGGTGGGAAGCGGCTCCTCTGCCGTGCTCTGTGTGTCGTCGGGCCACTGACCGACGGCGACGGCGGTGTCTTGCGCCGTTGTTGGCGTACTCCTGGACGTTGGCCTAGCTTCAAGGAAGGCCAAAATGTTCTGGACTTCGGAGCGACTCAACTGGCGGGAGGAGGCGACTGGCGTTGGTGCAAGGAAGCGGTCGACGGCGGCCATCCATGCCGCTGAGGGGAGCACCGCACTGCTTGCGAGGACAAAGCGCTGTCAGCGGCGCGGCGGAGACATTCGTGTGCACGGCACCGACACGGCGCGCGACGTCGGTGCTGCAGCAGCGCGCGCATGCACCGGCAGGTGCACGGCACCGCAGGCGTCGCGCGTCGGTCAGCACGCGCAGGCGCATCTTGCGCCGCAGTGCACGGCGCGTGAAAGTCGGCGGGACCTCGTGGAACCCGTGTCATCAAGCTCGGCGATAATGTGCGGCTCCTAGCCCATCAATGCCACGGGATGGGCGCCGGCGCGATCGGCGACGGGAGCCGGAGCACGGGCGGGGGCGAGCACGGCGTCTTCCCGCAAGGCCGTTCAAGCTCGTCCCCAAAGCGCCTTATGTTCTTGAGACTCGGCTGGGTGTCTTCCTCATGAAACTGGAACACTAAGGGCAGACCATCGTGATGCGGCATGGCGACGTTTAGGTCGGGCTAGTTGGAGATAGACGCGGGGAGAATCGAGAGGAAGAGAGAGATTGTAGCGATACCGGGTAGTGAGGGTTGATTTTAAACTGCGGCGCCCGACATTAAAAGTGGGAGCAGTTGGGGACGACGGTGGGCGGCGGAGCTCGGTCAAAGGCTCGCCTCTGGTGAGTCTGCAGACATGATGGTCTCGCCGCGCCGCCCTCGACAGCCGGCAAGAAGCGATCTGCTCGCCGACGCCTCGTTGACTCACACGCTTCTTGGGGCGGCACTGCCGATGAGAAGCGGGGACTCGTGGCGGCGTAAACACCCACGGTTTCAATAGTGAAAGCGTTAAGCTTTAACGTGACAGGTCTTTGTTCCAAAATACCTTGGCTCTTCATTTGTGCAACTTGTCATAAGCAGCTTGTCTCGAATTGAAGAAAATACTTACGAAGTAATATTTGTGCCATATCACGTGACCATGCTCAATTTCAAGAATTTATGCTCACTTTTGGATTTTCTGAAATTTAAGATCCAGGATTCGAAACAATATCATAACCTGCATCATGCAATAAATTTTCAAGCCGTACATCTGTCCTGTTGTATTTCTTAAGAATGGATTTGGTCAAACATTTTGCTTAGTTAAACCTCCTTTCCGGTTTATAGGGCTCAATTCAAAAATCTCACCAACCAAGGTAGATGGTGAGTGGTGGAACAATTGTTGTAGTTTGCAAAACCACTCAATTAATGCGCTTGTTTTCCTCAAAAATTGTGTTTACGAATGCATTAATTGCAATGCATGCATGCATAAAGTACATGCATTGGTCAATTTTCTCTTAATTCTTGCATGTAATGATTTATTGCACCTTGAAATCTGAACATGTGATGGGGAACAACCAAATTGAGACTTATAAAATGGGAAAACTAAAATTATGAGATAAGCCCTATAAACCGGAAAGGAGGGAGTAAAAGGATAATCCCTGCTTACCAGTGCATTGCCTGATATATTAACTCAAGTACTAGGCACGAACAAACGGGCTCAATTCTGTGCTCATCCTGGTGTAGTAGTAGTAGTACTAGGCAATGCAGTTGACGGGTGACCTTGACGAGCGACGACCGAGGGAGTTGAACCGTGCTCGGCACGGTAGGTAACATTGTCTAGTTACTAAAGCATCCCTCCGTTGTTCATCGGTAGTCATTATGGACCGAGGACATGAGGGGAATTTCCTAGGGCTGGAATTCTGGCTGCCAGATATTTCGACTTGAAACGCTGAGGCTCGACTGGTTGGGGTTGCCTAATGTGCGTACCACGCACGCCGCCGAAGGACACGAGCCCGTTTTTTTAGGATCAACACGAGCTAAGGTCTGGCTGGTACGCCGTTGGGTCCTACCATATGAGAATATGAAAGGAACCTTTTAAATTGCCGAACGAATCTATGTGTATTACAATACCCGTATTTTCCTTGCAAATACTAATCTCAACGTGGTAATTGATTTATGACGAGTTGTTGAATTAGAGTGAGTTTGTGATATAGTGATCTCAACGTGGATTTCACATTTCATGGTATCCCTAGTAAGTTTTCCAATGCAAATTCAAATTTAAAAGATGAACAATATGGAGGTGAGAAAACTTTGTATGTATCAAGCATATGACCACACACACACACACACACACACACAGAGACACACACGCACAAACACAACAACAATCCAATAAGTATAGTGCATCTATTTTTCCAACCCATGCATGTATGACATGAATTCAAAAATACTCCTTCTATTCCTAAATATTAGTCTTTTAGAGAGTTCAACAAGTGACTACATACGGAGCAAAATGAGTGAATCTAGACTCTAAAATATGTCTATATACATCCGTATGTGCCAGTCCATTTAAAGCCTCTAAAAAGACTAATATTTAGGAACGAAGGGAGTAAAATGTAAGACATCCATGGTCCTCAGTTCAATATTTCAAATGAACATGAAACTGAAACATGAATATTAAGTCTAGTACTACAGTACATGCAAATGTTGTGTTTAGGCGGAGCTATGATTGTCGGGGGTCAACCCCTCGACCTTAGATAAAATTGTGGAGCTCTGTTTAGGGTTGTTTAGATTATATTTATCCCCACCCTCCCAACCACCGATTGGTTGTGCACGCCCACCCCTCCTCCCCGGAGAATATCATGTGCCCCATACCTTAGATGCTATATGCCGTCTGAGTTGCTTGGAGCTTGTAGATCTGAGATATAGCAGCTCACATGATGTGTCTTAATTTTTTGCAGAAACCTTGATGAGTTTGAGAATTGCACACAATTTGTACAAAAACTACTTAGATGCCCTTTGATCCCATATCCAACGACCTCGAAGCTCGTATCACCGTAGCATCTAAGATGAAGGAGGACATCATATTCTCCTATATGTAAGAATATCATGTGCTACCACACCTTAGATGCTTTGGTGATACAAGCTCTTCGGAGGCGTTGGATTTGTGACCCAACACCTCCTCGGTGGTTCAATGGTTTTTGCGAAAAGCCCCAAAAGAGTTCGCCACTTTGCTTAAGCACAAAGACTGCTCGAGATGCCATTGGATCTCAGATCAAACGACCTCCAAGCTCGTATCACCGTAGCATCCAAGCTACGATAGCACCTTATGTTTTCTCGCGCGGGAGAGTATGAGGTGCTCCCGCACCGTAGATTCTATGGTGATACGAGTTCACTGAGATCTAGCGGCCCATAGTAGGAGGTTTGAAAGTTTTTGCAATATACGGCTGATAGAGTTTGGGAAATGCGCAGAAAGTACAAGTACTATGCATGTGCCATCTGATCACTGATCATACGAGCTAGATGCTCATATCACCGTAGCGGGTAATTAAGCTACGGGGAGCACCTAATATGAGCACCGGGGAGCCGTTGGATCGAAGATGCAGCGGCACACACGAGGCCTGAATGTTTTATTTGAAAAAAAAAACCTTTGGAGAGTTTGGAAATTATGATAATCACAAAGACTACTCCCAAGCCATTGGATCTCACTTCCAACGGTGTAAAAACTCGTATCACCATAGTATCTAAGCTGCGGGGTGGATGTGATATTCTATGCCGGTATCATTCTTGTTCGTAAACTTGCGAAATATGTGTAACTCGTGCCGTTACTTGTCTAACCGCGCAAAGTGTTTGTTCAAAAAAACCCATCCTACACTGAAATATCGGAACAACACACGGGGGACCCACTTGTCATTAATCAAATTTGGACCTAAAACTAACAAATCTGAAAGACGAGATTGAGCGGCAACCTGGACTACAAAGCGTAAGTCGATAGCCTGAAAAAAACGAACGGTTGTTGGCTTTGTCCCATAACTTGATTTTATACAGTACTTGCGTTGAGTAGAGTAGAGGGAGTGCCTCGTCAACACGTGCATGACCGTTGTCTCACTTACTGGTGGGTCCTAGGTCTGCGATCTCAATCTCTCTTCTCTCTATCGTCTAACCTTTGCACGGGCACACATGAAGAGCGGCGCTAGCTTGCCGTGGTGTTACTACAACTAAAAAAAGCTTGGAAAATAGAAGAATAGCCTAGAACAAGAGACGTTGTGGCTGGTCGAGACGGAGCTAACCGTGCCACGTTTGCATGATGAAGCTGTGTGGCTAGTGGGGTGTTTTCGACCGACTGGCTGGGTCCCGAAGTCGAACCATAGGTACTACATCTGATACAGTATATTTTTACACGCACATTTTTCCTCCGTGCCGAGACGTGGCACACCCTACCGCGCGGTTTCGGGGTCCTCCCGGGTGGTGCACGCATATATTCTTCCGGACGTGGGACACCCTACCGCGCGTTTTCTGGGTCCTCCTCGGTCGTAGCGCCGAAGCAAGTAAATGAGTCGTCAAATCACGAAAGACCACCTTTCCCGCCGAGTACATCAGTGCAGCACGGTGGCTAGCTAGTTGGGCTAGTTCGACCGATTAGCTAGGCCGCCGCCACATTTGTTTTTTCACCCCTTTATTTATCTACTTGCGGCGGGTAAATTTAAATATCCACCACGGCGTTGCTCGGTGTTTGGGTGCGGCAGGATTTTTAATTTTTGATTGGCGGAGCAGAGCGGCAGGATTTTAATTTTTGATTGGCGGGGCAGCGCGCAGCAATTAGTCACGATGACTTCGCCTGTAAAACCCACTGCTCCCTGATGTGAGAAGTCGTCGACTGGTGTTTTACCATGGTGAAAACCAAAAGATTCCCCGCTCCTCGGCTGGCTCTCTCCGCCTTCCCGTAGATTGCATTGCCTTTCAGCCGTTTCGCCCCCTTTGCTTCCTCTCCCCATTGCTTCTACCTAGTGCCATGGCGGCGCAGCAGATCACGGAGTCCGAGGTGAGGCGCCTGACACAGGAGCTCCATGCCAAGGATGCGGAGCTCAGGGCCAAGGACGTGGAGCTCCGTGAGCTCAAGGAGGAGAGGAGTGCCTGTAACGCCCCGGATTCGATGCGCCAGGTGTTTGCCAGTTATTCGCCGTTGTTGCCATGTCATTTGCTTGCGTGTTGCACTTTGCCATGTCATCATATGCATTTCATATCATGTCATCATGTGCATCTCATTTTGCATACGTGTTCGTCTCATGCATCCGAGCATTTTTCCCGTTGTCCGTTTTCCAATCCGGCACTCCTATGTCTCCCGGCGCCCCCTTTTGCCTCTTTTCATGAGCGGGTGTTAAACATTCTCGGAATGGACCAAGGTTTGTCAAGCGGCCTTGGTATAGCACCGGTAGACCGCCTGTCAAGTTTCGTGCCATTTGGAGGTCGTTTGGTACTCCAACGGTTAACCGGGTAACCGCAAAAGCCCCCTTCTCTTTGCAGCCCAACACCCCTTCATAGTGGCCCAAAGCCCAGCAAACTCCCCTCCATGCTCTCGGTCGTTCGATCACGATCGCGTGGCCGAAAACCACACCCCATTTGGACTCTCCTAGCTCCCTCTACCTATAAATATGTGCCTCCCCCGAAATTCCCGCAGTCCAAACCCTAGCCAAACTCCTCCCCGCCGCCGGACATGTCCGCCTCCGCGCCGGACAATGTTCAGCCATCGCCGCCACCTCACTCCGACGAATCACGTCGTGCCACGTCGCCTGTCGCCGCTCCCCTCCACTCAGCGCGCGCCACATCACCCAGCGCCGCCCTTCGCCGCCCGCTGCCGGGCCCAGATCCGCCCGCCCGGGGCGAACCGAACCTCGCCCGAACCCTTCGCCGCCGTCCGTGCTCCGCCGCCCTTTCGCCTCCAGCGCCCCGCGTCGCGTTCACCGGCGCCTGCCGCCACGGCGCCCGCGCCGCCCGCCCTCCATCATCGTCGCCGGCCCGCCGCCGCCGCCTCGCCAGCGCCTCCCAGCGTCGCCGCCCGCGCCCGTCGCCTCCCGCCGCGACCTCCCGACCCGGCCTCCTCCGCCTCGCCGCCGCGCTCCGGCGACTTCGCCTCGCCGCCCCTGCCATCTCCGGCGAGCCCGCCTCGCCTCGAAGTCCGTGCCCCCGATCCAGATCTGAGAAGATGAGGTTGACCCCGTTTTTTTCGTCCAAGTCCCTGTTATTTTGACATTATCATGCCATGTTCATCGCATCATATCTTGCTGCATACTGCTCCTTTTCGTGCGTGTAATATGTCAAATTGTTCTTCTCGACGAGTACTTCATTTCATTACATTGCATCATGTTCATTTGAGTCCATCTTGATGCGTGAATCATCGTTGCAAGAGTGCTATGTGATGTTAATCTGCTGAAACTGTTATAACTTGGTGATTTGTCATTTTTGTTGCATTTGATGTGTGCATCCTATGAGCATGAGCTCTACATGAGTTTTGAACTATGCCATGCCATATTTACAGGGGTGCCATCCATGTATTTTTGTGAGTTGTGTAGTGAGTGCAACAAGCTTGTTAAGTAGGGTACTTGCTGTTACTGTTTTGCTAGGCTGAACCTGTTATTTCGTGATGCTATGTAAACCTGCTGCTACAAGTCATTCTATGCATAATCTGGAGATGTTCACTAAGGATATTTTGTTATACATGTCATGCTATATCCATCCATGCCTCTGTTTGCATTTATGGATCACGCTAGCTTGACTCAATATAGCTCTACTTTTGCTATAAAATGTTTCCTGGCAGATTGTTTACATGTTATTCAATTTTGCCAAGGTTGTTGTAGTTGATCCTTGCATGCTATGATGTTGTTCTTGTCATTCCTAGCTTCCATGCCATGTTTTCTTGATGGGTGTATGCTTAGTTTGTCATGCAATGCCTCGTAGTGAGTGCATCGAGCTCGTTAACATGCCTACTTATTGTTGTTCCTGCCATGTATGAATCTGTCATATAACTTGCCATGTTTACATGGGTGCCATCATATCTTCTGATCCTTTTTGACTCATGGTCAGTAAGGGACTTTTGTTCTATGCAATTAGTAGATTCATGCCATGCCTTTGTTTGCCATGATAAGTTCCTTTAAGATGTTGTTTGATAGCTCTGAACATTGAACCTGATGTTATTTTCTGCAAAGTTTGAACTGTTATTATATGCCATCTTGCCATGTGTTTTTGAGCATCTTCTAGTGATTTATGGAGATAGCTCAGTGTTCATGTTTTGTTATGCTTTACCTGTACATCATGCCCATGCCTTTTATTATTATGTCGAGATGCTGTAGCATGTTGTTTTGGGGCTTGCAAGATGCCTAGTTGCTGTTTTGGACAGCTTGTTGCTATAACTTGTATAGTGTGTGTATGTTGAACCGTTGCTCCGTTTTGAGTGTGCTCTATATGAAACTTGCTTGATTTTGCATGTAGTTTCATATTATCATGTTGCATCCTTGTTTTGAGGTGTTTGCTTGATGTTTGTATGCATTTTGCATCAATGCCATGTTTAACTTGTTTTGCTCATATGTTCTAGGCCGTAGCTCCGAATCAAATGAACTTTATATGTAACTTGACTAGAATTTCGTGTAGATCATCTTGATGCATTTTAAATTTATGTTTAACAACTTGAACATAAAGTTATTCAGATCTGGACCAATTTCGAAATTTGCATATGAGGACTTACCGGAATTGTTATATGTTGTTCCCGGCCTCATTTAAACTTGCTTTGATGTGTTGCTCTTGTTTGCATCATCTCTTGCCATGAGTAGCCTCATCTAGCCTTGTCATGCATCACGCTTGTTGTGCATCATGTCTTGTCTATGTGTGGTGTGTTTGCCATGTTGTGTGCTTCTTCTCGATAGTTCCCGTTTCGTTGCGATCGCGAGGATTCGTTCGTCTACGCTTGGTTCGTCTTCGTGGCTTCATCTTCTTCTTGGAATCGTTCTTCTTCCTTGCGGGATTTCATGCAAGATGACCGCTACCCTGGATCTCACTACTATCATTGCTATGCTAGTTGCTTCGTTCTATCGCTATGCTGCTTTACCTGCCACTTGCTGCTCAAGCCTCCCAAATTGCCATGAACCCCTGACTTTTGTCACCCTTCCTAGCAAACCGTTGTTTGGCTATGTTACCGCTTTGCTCAGCCCCTCTTATAGCGTTGTTAGTTGCAGGTGAAGTTGAAGATTGCTCCATGGTGGACAGGATTTTGTTGGGATATCATAATATCTCTTATATTATTAATGCATCTATATACTTGGTAAAGGGAGGAAGGCTCGGCCTTATGCCTGGTGTTTTGTTCCACTCTTGCCGCCCTAGTTTCCATCATATCGGTATTATGTTCCCGGATTTTGCGTCCCTAACGCGGTTGGGTGATTTATGGGACCCCCTTGACAGTTCGCTTTGAATAAGACTCCTCCAGCAAGGCCCAACCTTGGTTTTACATTTGCCTCACCTAGCCCTTTTTCCCTTGGGAGTCGCGCTCTCAAGGGTCATCTTTATTTTACCCCCGGGCGGTGCTCGTCATGAGTCTTTGGTGCAAACTATCGACCACCGGTGGCCACCAGGCAACTCTGGGTTCGCCTATCGGAAGTTTGGACAATCTGGTGTGCCACGAGACCGAGATATGTGCAGCTCCTATCGAGGATTTGTCGGCACATCCGGCGGCTTTGCTGGTCTTGTTTTATTCTTGTCAAAATGTCTTGTAGCCGGATTCCGAGACTGATCGGGTCTTCCGGGGATAAGGAATATCCTTCGTTGATCGCGAGAGCTTATCATGGGCTAAGTTGGGACACCCTGCAGGGTTTGAACTTTCGAAAGCCGTGCCCGGTTATGTGGCGATGGGAATTTGTTAATATCCGGTTGTAGTAAACTTGAAGTAAACTCTTCTAAAATACACCAACCGTGTAATGTAACCGTGAGTGTCTCTTTTGGGTTGATCGATAGGAGAACACGGTTTCGGGTTATGTCGACATAAGTAGGAGTTCAGGATCACTTCTTGATCATTACTAGTTGACGACCGTTCCTTTGTTTCTCTTCTCGCTCTCATTTGCGTATGTTAGCCACCATATATGCTTAGTCGCTGCTGCAACCTCACCACTTTACCCCTTCCTTTCCCATTTAGCTTTGCTAGTCTTGATACCCATGGTAATGGGATTCTTTGAGTCCTCGTGGCTCACAGATTACTACAACACCGATTCTGCGGTACAGGTTGCGATGGTCATGACACGAGAGCGATGTTTGCTTGTTTTGGAGTTCGTCTTACGCTTCTTCGATCGGGGATAGGTTCGGTCGGCAGCCTGGGCTAGCGAGGTGGATATTGTTTGAGTTTACATTTATGTTTCATCCGTAGTCGGATGTTGATCTTGTATGTTGTATTGTTGTATTCATGTGACATTGTATGTATTGGATGTATCCCCACTATTATGTAATGTTGATGTAATGATATCCACCTTGCAAAAGCGTCTTCAAGATGCGCTTCTATCCTTGGTGGGACCTTCGAGTTCCTTTAGGATAGGGTCGCATCTTGGGCGTGACAGTGCCATGCTCCTCCGTTATGTGCGGGAGTTCGCGGAGCTTCAAAAGCGGCAGGCGTCCACCACAAAGATGCTCGAGGCGTCGGCAGCGTTGCTGCAGAAAGCGGGAGATACGATAGGCCGTCGGGGAGCCGTGGCCGAGCGCGGCGGGCCAATCGTGGCGAGGTCGAGATCGCCTCACCACTTGGTGAACCAAGTTGCCACGCCGCGTGTTGCGGCTGCTGCGATGCCTACCGTCATGCCGGTAGCGACGATGCCGGCCGTCGGGCTAAACCGTTCGACCACCGGTCGACTTCAACGAGCTGCGGCTTCGACCTGGTCTCCTTCTTCACCTATATCTCCGAGGTGAGCCGTCTCCGCGATGGTGGGGCTAAGCTGGACAAGGAGGGTTGCGAGCTGCCGTCGCCGTTGTCGGGTGAATCCTTCGGGGCTCGTCACGGAATCCATTCGTGTCATTGGACACCGTCTTTGTGAGCTGGCTCCGTCAACCGGGAGGCGGGCTCTCTGGCGGTTGGACCTGCATCACCAACGTCGTGCGCCTCGAGAAGCGAGAGGACTTCGGTGGTGTTTAGGCGCCCTCTGCATGGGCATGTCCATGTCTCGGCGCAACATGATCGTTGGATCAAACTCGAGGTGCAGTGCGATCGATCATTTGTAGCACAAAGCGTGTGGGTGTGTTTGGTTGCATTCTCATCTCGGTATAGTTGTTTCCTCTTCGTGTATTTTTGTCAACCTACTAGTG
This sequence comes from Aegilops longissima, assembly GCA_021605205.1. Taxonomy (NCBI): domain Eukaryota; kingdom Viridiplantae; phylum Streptophyta; class Magnoliopsida; order Poales; family Poaceae; genus Aegilops; species Aegilops longissima. The sequence goes on along the minus strand of JAHIAM010002227.1, from coordinate 7,258 downwards.
TGGACTCATGCACCCTTCATGGTTCATGCACTCGCCAAACACCCAAAAGTGGGTCGAGAAGGAACTTTTGCTCCCATCCGTGCACCCTTCATACACCCTATCTAACACTATAGGATGTGCTTCATATGGTTCATGTTTAGGTAGTCTTTGTAGCACCGTACTCTCCGTCTTGTGGACCTAGTTACAGAGCGTTGATCTCACTGTTCATTCTCGACCGGACAGTCGAAAAAGCGGTACTATGTTACATATAGGAGTAGTTGACATGCGCACAACATCATTTGTTATCGTCATATCTTACTACACTAGCAACAAGATTGTGTAGTACTGACGTATAAACCACTGCACATTCCTAGTAGTAGGAGCACTGTGTATGTTCAAGTGGCTGCCGTGTTTCGCACTCCTCCGTCGTAAGAGTGGAAACGCTTGTTGTAATCATTTTTTTCTTCAGAATGAAAAACAGTGGACATGCTCTACCGTGCGGATTCTCCTCCAGCCATGCACTAAATTACTCACTTTCGCCGACGTGTGGGTCAGCCAGCACATGGGTCCACCAGCCATGCACTAAATTACTCCGTAGTAGAGTGACGGTAGACTACCCCATCAAACCGCCACAGTAATGCCCAATGAGCCGTCAAATCACAAAACCCCCTCCTTTCGAGCAGTAAGTTGGACGGACGAAGCAACCATCATTTCACTCTTCACTCTCAGCTTCCTCTCTTGAAGAAAACCCCCACTCGCATCGCTTCTCCCTCATCTCGTTCCTCCTTTCACTCTTCTCTCTCAGCTTCCTCTCTTGGATGGACGCTGGAGCACCGGCCGACGTGATGTCTATGGCTCTGGCCAAAACCGTCGAGGCTCATGGTACGAAGAAGCGCAAGCACCCCGCCGAGACTACCGCAGACAAGCTCAATGCCATCGCCCTGTCCAAGCCCCCCACTCCGGGATCCCTCATTAAGAAAGTCCAGGTAATGTCTCTTGTTGACGATCTTTTTCTCGATCTTGATCGTGTTTTTTCATCTAACACGCAGTACTAGTACTGGTAGTACAACTTTCTGGGTGATCTTGCATGTGATTTTAGTGTGCCAAATGACGGTTCTAAATTCCTCTTTTGACCAAAACATGCGAGAGGTTGACACTGATTTCTTATAGATTACTTTCAACTACTCCCTCTGTCCCAAATTTCTTGTCTTAGATTTGTCTAGATACGGATGTATCTAATACTAAAATGTGACTTGATACATCCATATCTAGACAAATCTAAGACAAGAATTTTGGGACGGAGGGAGTACTATATGATTTATCAATGCTACCTTTTAAGAGGGTATATTTGCCTCAGTAACTTGTGTTATGGATATTGCATGTAATCCCTCTGCTCTCATGCCTTTGAAGACATGTTCTAGTGTCTTTGTTCACTCATTTCTGTGCGTATATGTAGTCATATATGGAGTATAATATCGAAAATCATCTTATATTTCTGAACGGAGGTAGTAATAAAATATGGTTTCGTTTGAATTAGAACCAGTCTGCGGTGGAGATGAAGTTCTCAAAGTCATGCCGTGTGAACTGGAAGACACATTGATGAGTTCTCTTCTTTGAACTATCCAAATTGCTTTGTGTCCTTGTCGCCATGTGTCCCGAACTAGTGTTTTCTGTAGCATTGTTGTCGGCGTGTTCTTGAGGCTGTACTTGACCACAACAATTTCTGGCTGTGCCTTCGATTCTGAAGGGTGTGGTTCTTGTAAAGCTTCCCAACAAATCTGATGCGGCCTGTCTTCATCATCATGTTTATGAGTGGAAAGACCACTCTGTTAGGTTCTCAAGGTTGACAAGATGGTGATGGTGCATGTAGACATCTCACATGAAGTCCATGGCTTAATCGATTATCTGCGGGTTCATCCGTAGGTCGGTGGCAAGAAATAGTCTCTGAGTTTAGTTAGTGCAACTTTGCTTGTGCAGTAGTAAGTACTATTGTTCAATTACTTGATTTGTGTTTGTGAACCTGTATTGTTTATTAGTACTGCCGCTTTTGGTGTGTGGTCAGTCCACGAGAGCGGTCTATGTTAATGTCTGTCCACTCAATTCAGTCTGTACATTTTGAAGTATCCAGATCATATTTTTTGTGAGGACGGTTTATCAATTATGGTTACACTCCAATATCTGTATGCATTGCAGGGTTTATGTCACATCCTAGCTAGGCCATGCATTAGAGTATTGCATCATGTTTACCTTTCATCAGAAACTTGAATTGGGGAAGACAGAACCCCCAGACCCCCTGAATTCAATTAAGGTTTACTAAAAATATTTTCAATGAACCTGAAATGCCCTTCTAAAAGTTCACCCTCTTTGTCTTGGGTTAGAACCTCTGGCAAAATTGGTGCACATTTTTCTAGGTCAACAGAAGGTCACTGAATTAAATCATATGTAAATTGCATTTGGGCATTTAAATGCTAGTATATATTTTGGATGCTCAAATAATTCTGAAAATAAGTGTGGGCTGTTGGAGATTTTCTAAACAGAGCCTCTGATTATTTCCAGGATTTTTAGAAGTGCCTAACTATTTTTAATAAGTCTACAAACTTACAAAATAATAGAAAAAGGAAAAACAGAAAGCAAAGGCTTACTGGCGCCACACAGCAAGCCCACTGCCGCCCAACCCAGCCACCGCTCCAGTGAGCTGCTTGGCTTGGCGAGCGAGGCAGCCAGTGCTCGGCAGCGGCACCAGCCATAGCACGCAGCTGCTCGCCGCCCTGCCTCCTCCCTTGCCGTCCTGCCGCCCGGTTGATCGGCCACTCCTCCCGAGCTCGCAGACACCCTTTCTCCTCCCAAGCTCCTCTTCCTCGCTTCGCCCTTTCCATATGGCGTCGTCGCGCGCCCAGCCACCGTGAAACTCGCGTCCTCCGTCGTCCCCGTGCTGCGCCACCGTGTCCGTTCGCTCCGCCAACGTCGACTACATCGAGCAGACCGAGCCCCGAGCGCTCGCACGCTCTGCAACACCTCCACCGACCCCGTCTTCGTCGATCACCGCCGGAGATCCCCTTCATCGTCGCCACCGCATCAGCTCGTCCCCGACCTCGCCGACCGCTCCGACGTACTCGCCGTGAGCCCAGCTACCTCCCCATCCCTCTCGTTCTCGCTCTCGAGCCCCGCATCGACTGCACCAGCTCGGCCGCACCCGCCGCCACCACCGCACGCCGCCGTCGTGGCCACAGCCACGTTGGCTCGACTCCGAGCACACCACCGCATTCACCGCACTCCCAAGAGCCCAACGCACCTCATCATGTGCCTTGCCGTGCCCCGTAGCCACGGGTCCATCCTCACCCGACTCCGGCGACCGCCAAGCTCGTCGTCGGCGATGTTTCCGGCCACCCCGAGCTCAACCACCGCCACCAAACGCCGCGGCTTGTCCCCGGCTACACGTAGATGGCCTCCGCCGCCCATTTTGTCGCCGGAATGCACAAACGCACTCTCGCCACGCGTCACGGCCGCCGCCCGACTAAGCGCCGGCGGGTTTGACCCGTTGACTGAGTTGGTGAGTGGGGCCCCTACGCTAATTAACCCAGTTTAGTTCTAACCAAAATTAGTTAGTTTAATTAACTACTGACATGCGGGACCCCCTGGTCAGGTTGACCTTGACGCCCCCGTTGACCACTGACGTCACCCTGATGAACTACTGACGCAATAACTAATTTCTGGATTTATTTGTATTCAGGAAATTCCAGAAATTGTTGCAAACTTCAAAAATTCATAGAAACTAATCTGTAACTCCAAATGCAAAGTTTTATATATGAATTTTGATCAGAAAAATTCAATCTATCCATTGGTTATGGTTTCATGCATGACAGAACAAGTTAAACTTGCTGTTTAAGCAGAATAATATAATGCACTAATATGGCTATGTTAAATGAGCTAACATTTGAATCTTTGATTCAAATAAGTTCATTCCTTTCTGTTCTAGCTTGCATTAGGCCAACTCACATTCATATTGCCATGTCATAGCATGCATCATATTGTTGCATATCGTCATGTGTTGATTATGTTCAGTGTGTCTTTCGTGGTAGGTTACATCTCCGAGGATAACCCGAATATCCATCTGAAGGCGTACCCTACTACCACTACATCGAGCAAGCAACCCATTGATCATTCGATACAAACCCATGATCTCGCTTCTGCTCTTGTTTACTGCATTAAGACAACGCGATTCAAATTGTTGTGTGTTGCGGTAGTTGAACCTATTTCCTTTGCATGACCTGTCATTGCCACAGTAACTAGATGAAACCCACTAGTATGTGTAGGAGTTGATTGAGCCATACTTGTGTTTCCTACCATGTTGTGCTTGCTATGCTTAGAGTTGTGTCAGGTTTGGCTCATCGGGATGATGAGCTAGAGTGAAAGGTTGTGTTGGTAACGAGAGTGAAGTGTTGAACATGATTTGGTAAAGGTATCGATGAGAGGCCATGTAGGAGTACATGGTGGGTTGTTTCATTGAAGCCGTCCTTAAGAACTGATATCTGTGTGTGTGATTTAAGATTCAGCTACTACCACGCATTGGGCCCGAAACCAATGGACCCTGTTGACTTATTAACCACTCTTGTCCTCTGTCCGGGAGTTGCAAAGTAGTTTCTGGTGTTTGTAGTATCTTTGGGGCATACATGCTTGACCTTAGGGGTGGGCTGTGTTGAGGTAGGCACGTGGCCCGGTGTACCGATTCGCCCGTTTGGTGTCTTGGGAACCCTGCACACATTGTTCGGGGCCGTTAGTGGAAACCTCGGCTGGACTCCCTGCGGATGGAACCCGAATAGGCGATAAACCTGGACTAGGGACTCGTGTGTTTAGTCAGGTTGTGTCCGACACCCTCGCTGGGCTTCCGCTTGAAGGTTGCCGAGTACATGTCGTGTAGTGGCGATAAGTGGTGAGAGCGTGTGTGAAGAAGTACACCCTGCGGGGTATGAAACTATTGAATAGCAGCGTCATGATAAGGACTACTTGGTCACCTATACAGTTCATAGACAAGTAAATGGATACTACTAAAAGCCTCAAGATAAGTGTGAGTACCGCGGATGGCCCTCTCGTGGGTTGACGAGAGAGGATCCACGATGGAGTATTGTGATGGTGATTAGTGGACTCGTGTGCGACAAATGCTTTTCAAGTGGTGTCACGTAGGATAGCTTAGCCAAGAGTCAAAGCTGGCTTGCTGCAATAACTCCACTACCTTCTTGAGAATGTGCATGTATAGTAGGATTCTTGTAAGACTTCTTTGAGTACCTCCGTACTCATGTTTGCTAATTAATGTTTTCAGACGACAACACCGCCCCATCCGATGGGTTCTATGTAGACCTTGACGTCGACGAGTGACTAGCCACCCAGGTGGTGATCCAAGGCTTGTGAAGGGCCACTATAGATAGAAGGGCTTCGTCAAGCTTCTTTCTTTTTAGAGTCTGTACTCAGACTAGTTTGCTTCCGCATGTGCTTGTATGTTTGTATGACTTGAGTGTCGGGTCATGTGACCCCTATCTGTATGAATATGTTATGTATGGCTCCTCGGAGCCCTTTAAATAAAGTACTTTGAGTTGTAGAGTTTTGTTGTGATGCCATGTTGTATGTACTCATATCGGGCATATTGTGTGTATAATTGAAATGCTTGGTATGAGTGGGATCCGAAAATCTAGTTGTTTATCCTTGGCAGCCTCTCATATGGGGAAATGTAGTCTAGTGCTTCTTGAGCGATAGTAGTCCGCTACAGCCCGGTTCACCGGAGTCCTGCTAGCCCAAACTCTTGCTTTGGACACTTGGTGGCGGCATGTGTTTCACTTCGTTCACGTATACATCGCCGAAAATGTCACGCGGTGATATCCGAGTCCTGCCTAGCTTGCTACAGCCGGGTTACGGAGTCCTGTTAGCCAGTGCTACAGCCCGATTCATACGTTGATGACCGACATGCTCGATGTGATTCATGTATGCTGTCCCCATGGGTTAGTGCTGCTTTGGGTTCACAACTAGCCATGTCGGCCCGGGTTCTCTGTCATGTGGATGCTAGCGACACTATCATATACGTGAGCCAAAAGGCGCAAACGGTCCCGGGCCATGGTAAGGCGACACCCGTGGAAATACCGTGCGTGAGGCCGCAAAGTGATATGAGGTGTTACCGGCTAGGTCGATGTGACTTGGAATCGGGGTCCTGACAGTTTATCGCACCCACCAGGATTTCCAGTCCCATGGATGTTCGGTCCATACGATCTGTCACGACCTTTGGACTGTCCTGCTTGTGGGAGTAGGCAGGGCCCCTGCATCCCACGCGTAGTTGGATGATCAATCTTCTGTTTAGTACTTCAACATAGTGATTTCCTGGTAAGGATTCACTCGTGTCACATCAAGTAAATCTTATTGATTTACTGTCTAAATCTTATTGATTTAATGTCATGTTTTCTTTCTTTTCCTGCAATTTTACGATGCAGGTTTTTCCATGTGACATTCATCACAGAATAAACCGTTTGGTTTGCTCTACGATGGCTATTTTTGCAGGTTTCACTTCTTATGTCGTGTCAAGATGTGAAGCAATTGTCCATCACTTATATTCTCGAAAAATTGGATTAGTCCGTTGTGCGAGTACAAGCTGAATCCCTATGATGAACTGCAGTTTGGTTTAAAAAACGCATACAATTAGTCCTTCTCGCGTTTAAAAGAAATGAAGAAAAAACTGGATCACGGTCACGGATCCTAGTCAAGTTAGAAAGCTGATCATAGCAGACCGGACACGATCGCCATTGTCTCGCGCGGATCGAGCACCGCGGTTGCTCTAGCAGCAGCGGCAATGACAGCAGCTTAGTCTGATCCAGCTGAGGATTGGGCATCGACACCTGCACCAGCTCTACAAGGAGCACCATCTCCGGCAGCAGCAGCGGCTTCGGCACCTGCACCAACACTTGCACTTGCATTTGGTACGGCCCGTGCAGTTGCTCCGGCAACAGACTGGGCTGCAGTTCACACTTCATATACCAAAGTCCTTACAAAAACCGACATGTCCACCTTCTTGGTAAGCATTGGCCACCCAAGTGCTTCGTTCTTTTTTCTTTCCATGTTGTTTCACATGATTCACTGTGTTGATCTAACTGTTTGGGCATGTCTTCTTGTTTGCAAACAGAGAATTCCTAGAGCAACGAGGGAGTCGTTCAACAATCCGGGCGACCGCGGCCAAGTTTCTCTTACCATGCGCAACCTTGGTGTGAATGAACCTGCTCAATATACCGTAAGTACAAAGGAT
>JAHIAM010002226.1:0-31802 GCA_021605205.1 Aegilops longissima | reverse complement strand
TCCAACGCTCACTTCTCCTCTTCTCTACTTACTCCGCTCAAGATCAAGCTTCTAGCCGCAATAACCTGGTCTCGCCGCTGCTCGCCCACCTGCTCTATAGGAGGCAATAACCAGATATGTGCCAAGTCGCCACCCGCATCATTGCTTGTGGGTCTCATCACACTTCGCCGACACACCCATCGCAGCCGGTTGCTCATCGCGTCTGGCTGGTCAGGTGGTGCCATCGCTGCAAATCACGCAGAGTCATCCGCCGCCTCAACCACAATCTTCAACTCGCCGAAGTCTTCTATAAATGCCCAATCATGGGGTAATAATATGTTTAAGTGTTGTTCTCTGCTTTCAGCTTGTTGATTTTTAATAGTTTGTTGATGATCTTCCAATTTGATTCATGCGTAAAAGGGAAGATTCGTGGTGATTTGTATTTCTCGAAGTTGCTCATGGGGAAATGCAACCACGTTGATTATTTCGTTAGCCGAGGAATCCAAATATCAGTAGGTTGGGGTGTTGGACAAGTAACTGGAGGAACGGCAGAAGAGGAAGATGTAGAGCAGAAGGTTAAAGATGAAGTTCCTCTCGATCATGGCCAAGCAAGAGCTGTCAACGACCTTGACATCAATGAGGAGACGAAAGAGCTTGTGAAGATAATGGAAAAATTGATGTGTTCAGAGGATGATTGTCTCTTTATTTGCAAAGTGTATGTAGCACTCGTGATGTATTTAGTGGCTATGACATCGTAACTTTGTCAAAACTAGTAATGAATGAAACTTGTGTAGCAAAAGCTAGGCGAGTGTTGTGAACATCTAATGATTTCTATTAACGGAAATCGGGGTGAGGGAGTCCTGATTAGGGGGTGTCCGGATGGCCGGACTATAACCTTTGGCCGACTCGGACTATGAAGATACAAGATTGAAGACTTCATTCCCTGTCCTGGATGGGACTTTCCTTGGCGTGAAGGCAAGCTTGGCGATACAGATATGTAGATCTCCTACCATTGTAACCGACTGTAACCCTAACCCTATTCGTGTCTATATAAACCGGAGGGTTTTGTGTCCGTAGGACTAACAACAATCATACCATAGGCTAGCTTCTAGGTTTAGCCTCGATCTCGTGGTAGATCTACTCTTGTACTACCCATATCATCAATATTAATCAAGCAGAGTAGGGTTTTACTTCCATCGAGAGGGCCCAACTCGGGTAAAACATCGTGTCCCTTGTCTCCGTTACCATCCGCTTAGACGACAGCCGGGACCCTTACCCGAGATCCGCCGTTTGACAATCGACATTGGTGCTTTCATTGAGAGTTCTTCCTGTCGCCACCTTTAGGCCCGATGGTTCGATCATCAATAACGAAGCGCGCCTGTATGTAGACTTTTCTCCCTGACAGATCTTCGTGATTCGGCGGCTTTGCATCAGGGCCAATTCGCTGGCCATCCGGAGCAGATTGAAAGCTACGCCCGCCATCGTGTCGATTTGGAAGTTTGAGCTACAGGCCGACATCCGGGCGAGACTTGATCTTCGACGGTTTGAGCTATAGCTAAGCGCGCCACAGATCCACAAGGCATGATCTAGCTCGCATCAAAGTGTCCTCGAGGCCGCACCTGTAGTCCGGCTCGACCTTAGCTCGAGCGATCATGCGGCGACGAGGACGGGTGGCCGGACACCGCGGGGTTGCAATCTCTACGGCGATTGAGCCGCACACCTACCCCGCCCTTTATGAAGCTCGTGACTCCAAGGAGATGGACTCTTCCCGACTCGAGCCTTCCGCCCCCCCACTAATCGATCCGATTGGGCGCCGATCATGGAATTCATCGCCATGACATCTTTTCAAGACTTCGCCTTTGGCGACATCCTGAATTACTAAAGTCTCTCTCTCTTATCGAGAGCCCCGGCCGATTATGGTCGAAGTTGGGATGCGGACGATTTAAGAAATTCAAAGCCCACCCACCACCCACTTCAGAGCTAATCGTCGACGATATAACCGACATGCTCGACTTCGACCAAGACATCGACGGTATGGACGACGGTATGTAGGGGAGGAGTATGAACCAGCGCCATAGGGCAATCGAGAACCACCTCATCTCACGATGTATACATGGTGACACACCTAAAGGAAGCGGCGACGAGAACAACGGACGCCACGGCGATCGCCTATCGAAAAGCAAATAAACGGGCGACGTAAGCGCCGCCAAAGTCCCGCCGACAAAAACAACAGCCATACAGACCCAGCTATAGAGTAGGGTGAACCGTGGACGGCGAACATGCTATCGAAAGCAACCGTCCAACAGGACAATCTGGATAAACAACCCATCCCCGGCGAAGATAATGGTAAATCCGGACGATTCACGGGACAAGTTGCCGGAGCGTAGAATTCCCACAAAAGGCTCGCCCCACAGACGTAGCCTGAAAAAGGTAAGCGAAGCTCAAAACAGCGGAAGATGCACTGTAATCGATGGAGCAAAGTACTAACATCAAGAGATAAATACGCGCATAGCCGAACAAAGAGCTACCCAAAGTTAAAACTATCGCCCGGATTTGATGAGGAGGCCGAGAGCCCCACAATCAAAAAACAAGGAGGCCACCCGTCGGATGGACGCACCCCATGGAAACAGAGAGAGGCTAACGGCGCCGACATTAAGCCGCACGCGATCCGCACAAGGATTCAAGATAAAAAGATGGCCCAGTTAGATCTATCTACGGCCAAGAAAGCAAGCTCTAGTAAGCAAGGCAACACATAAAGTATCCCAACATCACGGACACCTAAATATAGGGGTGCCAGACACTTCTATGTTGTGCCGATCATGAATTTCAGCGGATTCAAGCCCGTAAACATAGAGGCATACGACGGAACAACAGCACTCGAGTACGGATTGAGGATTACATCCTCCATATACACATGGCTAGAGGAGATGATCTCCATGCCATAAAATACTTACCCTCAAGATCAAAGGGCCAGCCTGGCATTGGCTTAAAATCCTTCCCAAAACACCATTGAAGTTGGGAGGAGCTCGAGGATGCTTTTGGGCAAATTTCAAGGGACCTATGTCCGACCTCCTGATGTCCGATTTATTTAAGTCACATAGCTCAACAACCCGAGAGGTAGCCTGGAAATTTAGAACAGATTCCTTACTAAAAGAACTAAATAGTCGATCGTCCGGACGCCAAGCCTTAGCAGCTTTCAAACACAAACGTCGAGACGAATGGCTCGCTGTGACACTCGCCAAGAAAAGCCAAAAACAATGGCCGATTAACAAGTTTCATGACCCGCTTATGCTGGAGAGGATAGCTGGCTAGCAAGATGCAGCACCAACACCCAAGTACATCCAAGTCGGATGGAACGGGAAACCACGACGCAACAAGGACCAGCGCCGACCAAGGGAAACAGCCCAAGAGCACGGCAAGAATGCCGGATTCAAAAGCTCTCAGCAGAATCATAAAAGCCGCCTTAAGGATAATAGGACGAGCTATCTAACTTAAACAAAATCTTGGACAAGATATGCCAACCACAAGATTCGGGAAGCTCGCAAACCACACCCACAGAGATTGTTGGGTCTTCAAGCAGTCCAAACAAACTCAACGCTGAACACAAGGGCCTCGACACACCAAGCAAGGATGACGATTTAACCCCAAAAGCAGAGCACCGAAAACAAAAGAATTTCCCACAAGAAATCAAAATAAAGGAAATCACTTCACGTGACAAAAGGGAAAATAGAGCGGCGCCCATAGAGGTACGCTGCCAGACGGCCTATCCCGTGAGGAGTCCCGCCATCGGGTTGTTAAAACCAATCACCTTCACCATCGGGATTACTCTAGAAGTATACGGAACGCAGGTCGGACTGCCTTGATATTAGATCCGATAATTGGCGGACTCAATTTTCACAAGTCCTAATGGACGGCGGCAGGATCTAAACCTGCAATATCAGACACAATCCGCAATATGGGGATAGACCCAACCAAATTTTGCCATAGCAACACTTCCTTTCAAGGGGTAATGCCAGCCCATATGCCCATTGTATGTTTCTCATCGCTAGAAGTTGTGTTCGCTCACCCGACAACTTCCGCCAAAAGTTAACCTTCCACCTCGCCCCATTTACAAGTAGCTATCAAGCACTATTGGGACGCCGAAGCTTTCGCCACTTTAACGCAATACCGCATTATGCGCCTCTTACACTTAAAATGCCCGTCCACGCGAATCATCTCATTAAAGGGAAACATCGAGGGTTCCTCGAGTTCGAAAATTGTGCGGATGCATTGACAGCCCCACAATAAACCGCTTCACCAATATAAGCACTTAGACAAAGTCGCCTGCACTTCTTACACGGCTGGAGGAGTCCGCGAAACATACAAGGGTCGCTAGACGATACCCCGCATAAGGCTCCGCCAGATCCACAACAAGAGACAATAAAGCTCAATTTTGTTCATTCTTTGAATTGTGCTTTGTTTATTTAGTATAACGACATTTTCGCATCCATCTTTTTCAACTAAGTTCTCTCTTTACAAATGAACACCATGCTACACCCGCCCGTGATACGCCACAACAGAGACACAAAGCAGACGTAAAGTAGGGACCTGCTGTAAGGATTCTTTTCAGATTAAGACCCTCAGAAACCTTTTTCACCGCCTCTTGTTGATACACATCCCCGCTTTCTTGCTATAACCGAGGAGGAGGTCGGCGCTTTTGCACGTGCCACGCCGAATTTCGCACGCACTGCATAACAGGGCTTTTTACCAAGGGCGCATTGTTCACCCGCTTTCATAAAGACCAATACCTTAGGGAGTGTTCGCGCCCCGAAGTTAGGGCCTTATATGCATCAGATCCAATCATATCTTTGGTGAAATGTTGGGTTTGCCTGCCCGTGTTTTTCTGCCTTACGCCCGCCCCATCGGCTAATGCGGCACTGTGAGAACTATCATGACAGTGCCCCTTGCCTCGCCAGGAGCACTCTCAAGAGAGAAAGCCAAAACTGACTTTCATGATATAGCGTTAGATTGGTCAACCACTGATGGCCCGCTGAATCTTTAGAATTCTCCAAGATTGACGAAGGGTCGCTTCCGCCAGCACATACGCCCAAAATTCGGTGAGCTGTGGTGCCCTAGGGGCTATATAGTAGCCCCACCGTCGAACTCCTATGGCTAAGTGAAAGTGATAAAGCATTATAGTCCGTTGCCTAGTTTGCTACGCTTATCACCTCCTTTGTGGGACCAAGACGATGGATCAAGTGTGAAAATGTGTTTTCGCAAACACCCCCGCATTATGTGCATGGGGGCTGAAGCCAAAGACTGCCATCTTTCAAGTTATATACACATATACATTAACAGCCAGACAGAGGGATTTTCAATTTTGAAGGCACAAGTATAAAAAGCTTTTATATTCCATCAAAACATTGTTTCACAATAATACATGTTATTCAACATAATATCCTTCGAGCAATCAAGGCCTCTATTAAACAAGCTACCGCAGAACTTCCCGAAAATAGTGCTCGACAGTACTCGGCGTCTCAATCTTGGGATGCAACATCGGTGGCCTTCATCTCCGCCCAAGATGTCAAGAGCCATCCGCAAGACCTCTATGCATGCTGACCACTCATTGCCTTGATATGCGCACCGCACGAAGAAACTGCTGCACCAAGCCAAAATAACTTTTCGCTCAGCCTTTTCGCCACAAATGAGTCACGACGTTTCATGGCAATTTCGACAACCTATTCAACTCCGCCCATTCGCCAAACGACCAGCCATCGGAAGTGGACGCCCGACTACGGACTCGCCACCAAAAAGCTCTTCCATCTCATGATCTTTTGATCTCTCGAGTGTTCGCCGCCATTCGCTGCACTCGCCGCCAAGTCCGATAAGCAGCCTCACTACTCCACAGCCGTCCAACTGAGCATATTTAGGATTCGTGAACTTCCTCCGCAGCGTAAAAGGCTTTCAAACCGTGATATCTCCGCCGACGAGCTCCTCCTTCATAGCTCTCATCGAGAGCGAGCATCCTGGCCTCGTGGTGGCCTTCTTAAGGTCCTTCTGTTCGCCGACCTTCTTTTTCAAGAAGCTCACAACGGTCGGTAGCATTCTTCAACTTCACGGCCATTTCGCCATTTCCTTTTTGTTTCGCAATGAGCAGCCTGTTCGCTTTTTAGCTCTTCGCTGCCTTTAAGGCGACTCATCACTTTTTCTGCCTGCTCCTTGGTTCTCGGCAAGTCTACCAAGATTCTCCATGGCAGCGCACCATCTCCATCAAGCATACATGTTGTAAGGCACGGCATCAAGCTCCCTTACTAGGTGTCCGCGAGAAACTGTGATACCTTGTGACTCGCCCTACCGCTTCTTGACAAGCGCGATGTCGCATCCGCCACGCCGAGTTGCCGCTTAGTTCGCAAATTCATCAAGACGGCTAGCCACCGGACGATCCGCCACCTACATAGGAAGGGCGATATATTATTTCTAGGATTATGATCCTCAAAGACGCTGGCCATTTTTGACAACGCACCGAGTCTCGTGGGCTACTACCTACATGGCGCATCTTATATATGCGAACCGCCAAAAGGTACATCATTGCATCGCACTTCAAAACTCACAAGAACTCTCGGCGGCCTCGCAGCAACCCGCTTCCACGGATTTAAATCTTTTCAATCACCGCATCTATTAATGCACGGTGATCCTCTCGAGATAGACACTCGCCGAAAGGCATCTTTCAATCCTCCGACTGCACCAGAGGTGCCGGACTCGCTCGATGGCCTTTTTCAAGGCCGGACACGGAGGGCTCTGGGGCCCTACAACCGCCTCCACCCCCTACCGGATTCGGGAAACCTCCGCGACGACACTCAGATCGTCCGCCTCGCTAGGCGGTACGGCAGGGGAGGCGTTCCGCCTCCATCATCTCCGACGAAGATCCTCAAGACGAAGCTCACGAGAAGGGCTGAGATCCGAACTACAAGGTAAAATTTCGTCATCTTCAGAGATAAAACAGGATGTCACTTATTTTAGGAAAACTCCTCTATACTTACGGCTCGCTGGAGGGCTGATCTCCTTGGGGAAATAATGCGTCTGGGCATCTTCCGGCAGCAGACCTCCGGGCAGGATTTCTTCCCGCTTTGAGGCCTTGGTCTCCTGGATCTTCGAGGCGGTCCTCTTCCCCTTGGATGGAGGGATTATCGATCCTCCTTGCTTGATAACCTCCTTCATGGAGACAAGAGCTTCCTTGTTCCCCTTCGCTTCTTCTAAAGGCGCAGCTCCAAAGATCTTGGTTAACACAGATCCGCGTGGTCTCGTGGAGGGGGGCTCTGACACTTGATCAGTTTTGCTTTTGCTATCCACTCCTGTTTAGGGACAACTCTTTAAGGGCAAGTTTATGATAAATATACTGGATAGCGGTAATGGCACGGACTACTTATTTGAGCATCCCAATTGCAGCCAGACTCAAGGCCCTCGGTCAAGTCCGCACATTGCTTGTGATCCAAGAACAGCTTTGTACATCTCTACCAAGCGCTATGCCCATAAAATGTTGGAGAGCTCGTGGTCCCTCCGGATTGAACTCCCACAAAGCGGAGGGGGTGACGCTTGCAGGGCAGGATGCATTTAATCAGCATGACTTGCGCTTACTACAACCAGATTGATCTCTCTCTAGGAGGTCTCGACACGGCCTTGCAACAAGGACACGCCCTGATGGCCCCTAGTCAAGCTCCTTTATTGAACCATGACGCCAACCGCGTGGAGGACCCGAGCGAAGGCAGGTGGCGCCACCCATTTGGTGCCCCCGAGCTGTGGATATAAAACCACTCTTGTTGCCATAGGCTGAGCTCCTCTTGAAAAGAGCCTCGGCCATGGAGCGCCAAGATTCTTGCTTATAACAGCCCCTCTCAAGACTCGCCTGCTGCCCTTGATCATCTTCGCTCCACCTTGAATGTCTTGAGCCATAATCCAAAGTGAGGGGTAATGCGGAGGAAGGCTTCACACGATTTATGAACGGCGAGATGTGGAGGATGGACTGATCCAAGTCATGAAATTCCAGCCCAGAATAAAACATGAGCCCTCATGAAGGGGTCCGCTGGAAACTTAGCCCCAAGGAAGTGAGACGCGAACACCACGCTTTCACCGGCTTGGGAGTGGGAATAACTTACCCTTGAGCAGCAGCCTATGCGAGATTTCGCTTGTTAGATACTCGCATCTCTTAGCTTTAGGACGCCTTCTTCCGTGACGGAGGAAGGCATCCACCAGCCTTGGAGGTCGGAGCCGGACATCATCGAAGGTCCGGCTACCAATCTGAGCTTTGAGTGTTGGAACTCAAGTGAGGGGCGGATTCGATGGAGATTGAGAAAAGGAGCGGGCCTTGGTCTCTTTATAAAGAGGTTGAATACTGTGAGCCCTCCTCCGTGACCATTCGGGACTCGCCGATAGAGGAGGTGTGCCAACGGGCACGATTGGGTTACCCACGCCTCGTATTGATGAGAATCCTGAATAAGGGACACGATCTCTGCTTTGACAAGACGTGCTAAGGAAACCGCCTTTGCTAAACGCTACTGAGGTTGAGCAAAGAAAACGATTCAATAAAGGCTTGGCTGTGGTGTGATGTCACGCAAAACACGCCAAGCAGATTGAACTTGTGTAAATATTATTCTCTCTACGGTGGTATGAGGAAATTATTTTGCAGAGCCGACACTATCCTTGTGTTCAAAATCTTCTATGAAGTATTCGGAGGAGGAACCCGCCTTACAATGCCGAAGACAATATGCGCGTACCTGACTCGTCATTCAAGCCTGGTTCAGGGCTACCGAGGAGTCCTCGATTAGGGGTGTCCGATGGCCGGACTATAACCTTTGGCCGACTCGGACTATGAAGATACAAGATTGAAGACTTCGCCCCGTGTCCGGATGGGACTTTCTCTTGGCGTGGAAGGCAAGCTTGGCGACACGGATATGTAGATCTCCTACCATTGTAACCGACTGTAACCCTAACCCTATTCGTGTCTATATAAACCGGAGGGTTTTAGTCCGTAGGACTAACAACAATCATACCATAGGCTAGCTTCTAGGTTTAGCCTCTCGATCTCGTGGTAGATCTACTCTTGTACTACCCATATCATCAATATTAATCAAGCAGGAGTAGGGTTTTACCTACATCGAGAGGGCCCAACTCGGTAAAACATCGTGTCCCTTGTCTCCGCGTTACCATCCGCCTAGACACACAGCTTCGGGACCCCTACCCGAGATCCGCCGGTTTTGACAATCGGCTGTGGGTATCCCTTTGCTCATAAATAAATAAATAGCAGAGGCCCTTTGGTAATAAATAGATAATTAGCACATGCCCTGTCGGGTCAGCTTTGTTCCCATTCAAGATGTCGAGCAAATTGCAGTCCAACAAAGAAACTATGTCATCGATTCAAGTTTCACAGCCAAATATGAGTACAACTAAACAACAATGTCATCATGTTTTAGTCATCATACAATCACCAAAAAATCATCATACATAACAAGTGATGTTCTCACATCAAAATACTAAACAACACGCTCATCGTTTCAGCTTGTCATAGCAAACACAATTCACATAGTGTCGGTGTACAAAAGTAGGGGTTTCTCCTTTGACCCCTTTACTTGTGCACGGACAACAGAGCTGCGTTCGCGCCACACCGAAAGCGTAGTAGGAAAGGGAAGCCGGCACAAGGCGATCGAGCAACGCCAAGACCAGAGACCGCAAAGAGCAAAGGGGTGAAGTTGATTCCACCGGCAAGACCCTTGCTCGGTGAGCCTGTGGCCTCGACAAGAGCCTTGCCGGGCAACTTTCCCGACGCTATCGGCCGCTGCCACCCTTGAGCCCAACGGTTTCCAACAATCACATTGGGACCAGGGCTCGAGGCACCTCCGGCAGGCATGCGATCTTCACAAGATCATAAACACACGAGATTAGATGAGGACCAGAAGACGACGATCCTCGGCGGGATCCTAGCCGAGAAATCTGACGAGAACCCGCAAGGCGCTTGCCGGGATTACTACGATGCCACGGCAAGACCTTTGTCGAGGCCTCAAAGAAGGCTCTTGCCAAGAAACCTATGGGGACATAGCCAGTCTGCTGGCTCCGCTAAGACTCGCCGCTGTTTCCCATGTAATGCCACCGACCAGCCGGGCAGGCACCCACGTGGCAACATGCAGCTTCCAGTTAGCTCAACATGCACCGGATGGTGGCATGCGAACTTTGTGAAGACCCTACAACCATGCCATCTCACCAGCCTGCCAAAATTACATGGCACCGCATGTATCATTATTCGGACGCTCGCTTGAGCAGAAAGGGCGGCGACGTGACAGGCCCCTCATTAATAAAGCAACGGGACACCTATGGGGGCACATTTAATGCGCCTTGTCCCAGAATGACAAAGCGATAAGCTTGTGTATCAGAGACCTTTCCACCTCATGTGTGCATCGTGGCAACCCCTTTTGCCTATAAAAGGAGGCCCGATGCACCAGGAGAAGGATTCAGATCTTTTGGGCTACTCACGCATTGTAGCTAGCTCAAGAACTCAAGAACACTCAAATACATACACCAAAGCAGGACTAGGTATTACGATCCTCGCGTCCGAACTCTGGGTAACGATCTTTGTGCTTCTCGCCGACCCGCTTTTCAGACAACCCCCGCCGCCGCCAACCGTAGAAGGGGTCCCAGTGATCCCATAGGTGTCGCTCCCACCGACATCTTTGTGCGCCTGTAGGGAGGGCGCAGCCAGAAAATCCGTCTAGCAGCTTAGCCTAGCAGTTCCTCATCGCCATGGCTTCTAAGAAGAGGACGATCACGGCGATCGGTTCATCCGGAGCCGGACGGCCCATACCGTGCGAAGCGAAAGCAAGGGGCGGTTATGATGTAACCCGGTGCGGCTCGAACACCAACATCGCCTCGGCAATGAGCTCGGGCGAAGCGCGCTATTCGCGCATCGACGACGGGCCGCACGCCGCCAAATCCAGAGACGGAGCTGGCCTCCCCACCCCGCAAGCGGCACGGGTCCTCCGGGGCGGCACGGCGACCTCCAATACGCCACGCCGGTGCCTCACAACGCTTCTTCCCAGGTGTGCGCGACGAGCAGTGCCACCACGCTGGTGACCCCGGACGCCGCGGGAAGAGTCATGTGCATCATTTGCGGACGGCGAGGCCAGATGCCCGCCGGCGTCGGCAAAATGGCGACAGCCGCCAGTCCGGATAGAGCTCCTTCTAACGTGGTTAGAAGTCGGAGCGTCATGGTCCATGCAGCCGCCGCCACCCATGCCAGCAGGCTTTGGCGCGCACGCCTGCTCCTCGACTTCCTCCCGCCGCGAAAAGCTTGACGAGTGGAGAGCCACCATCCGGAGCCTCGCCTGGTCACCAACAAAGATGAACCGCGATCCGCGGCCCGGTCGACGCCCGCCGAGCCACCACATGCCAGCGGTGGAAGGACCTTAGGTGCTGCAGCCACGGTGCACTCTCCTCTCCCACGCCAGCTGCCGCGGGTGCCGGTCTGTCATGATGACGCTTGTGATAACATTTCCATAGCGCCGTCCGACCCAAGGACCCACCGCGATCAGCACCAAGTTCTTCGGGAGCGAGCCCATGAAGACACTTGAACTACCATCAAGCGCTGGTGCGATGCGCGCCACTAGTCAGATAGGCGGGCAGGGCCCACTATAGACCACCCAGCACCGGGAGGCTTGATGACCCACAAGTATAGGGGATCTATCGTAGTCCTTTCGATAAGTAAGAGTGTCGAACCCAACGAGGAGCGTATGAAATGATAAGCGCCAAGAAGGTTTTCTCGCAAGCATCAAATAGTAGGTGATAGATAGTTTTGTGATAAGATAAATAGTAACGAGCAAAAAGTAAATAAAGTAAATAATGTGCAGAAGGTGGCCCAACTTTATGTAGCAAAGGATAAGCCTGGACAAATTCTAATAATGAAGAAAGAGCTCCCGAGGACACATTGGGAATTATCGCTGCTTAGTTTTCATCACGCTCATATGATTCGCTCGGTACTTTGATAATTTGATATGTGGGTGGACCGACACTTGGGTACTGTCCTAACTTGGACAAGCATCCCACTTATGATTAACCCCTATTGCAAGCATCCGCAACTACAAAAAGGAGTATTAAGGTAAACCTAACCACAGATTAAACATATGGATCCATATCAGCCCCTAACGGCAACGATAAACTAGGGTTTAAGCTTCGTCACTCTAGCAACCCATCATCTACTTATTACTTCCCAATGCCTTCCTCTAGGCCCAAATAATGGTGAAGTGTCATGTAGTCGACGCTCACATAACACCACTAGAGGAAAGACAACATACATCTCATCAAAATATCGAATGAATACCAAATTCACATGACTACTAATAGCAAGACTTCACCCATGTCCTCGTGAACAAACGTGAAACTACTCACAAAGCATATTCATGTTCATAATCGAGGAGTAATAATATGCATAAAGGATCTGAACATATGATCTTCCACCAAGTAAACCAACTAGCATCAACTACAAGGAGTAATCAACACTACTAGCAACCCACAGTACCAATTTGTGGTTTTGATACAAGATTGGATACAAGAGATGAACTAGGGTTTTGAGAGGAGATGGTGCTGGTGAAGATGTTGATGGAGATTGACCCCTCTCGATGAGAGGATCATTGGTGATGATGTTGGTGATGATTTCCTCCCGAGGGAAGTGTCCCTGCGTAACAGCCCGCCAGAGCCCTAGATTGATTCCGCTGGTTCCGCCATGGCGGCGGAGTTTCGCCGTAAGCTTGTCCATGATTTTTCCTAGGGTAAACGTGATGATATAGCAGAAGATGGACGCCAGAGGCCCACCAGGGGGCCCAGGAGATAGGGGCACACTGAGGGGGGCGCCTGCCTCCTCGATGGTGTGGGCCCCCGCCTATTTCTTTTGCTCATAATTTCTTATAAATTCCAAAAAGTTGTTTCGTGGAGTTTCAGGACTTTTGGAGATCTGCAGAATAGGTTTCAACGCTTGCTCCTTTTCCAAACCTGAATTCCAAATTGCCGCCGATCCCCTCTTCATGATAAACCTTGTAAAATAAGGAGAATAGCCATAAGTATTGAGATATAATGTAATAACAGCCCATAATGCAATAAATATTGATATAAAAGCATGATGCAAAATGGACGATCAACTCCCCAAGCTTAGACCTCGCTTGATCCTCAAGCGAAGCCAAATCGAAAAATATGTCCACATGTTTAGAGATAGAGGTGTCGATAAAAATAAGATACTTGACATGAGGGCATCATGATCATTCTAATAACAGAACATATATGGATTTTGTCATATGATTTCCTATGCTCAAGTAATAAGCAATTCACAATGTCAAGTATGGTTCAAAAACTTCATTGGGAACTAACAAACTATAATCTCACCATTGAAGCAATTGCAATTTATCGTAATATCGGAAAGAGTCAATAATAGAGCTTTTCAGCAAGCTCACATACTCAACTATCTCGTAGTCCCCTATAATTATTAACACTCACGCAATACTTGTGGTTATAGAGTTTCACCGACACCGAGAAAGATAGGGCTTATTGTGTTGCCTCCCAACGTATTCACCTTTAGGTGATGTCAATAATAATAGCCTATGTCAACTTACATTCAATTGGATATATATATATATATATATATATATATATATATATATATATATATATATATATATATATATATATATATATATATATATATATATATATATATATATCATGATCTTTCAAACACGAAGAGCTTGCTAAAGGATAAAATAAAAGGGAAAGGTGAGCATCACCTTGACTCAAGCATAAAGTAAAACATAAAGTAAAAGATAGGCCCTTCGCAGAGGGAAGCAGAGGTTGTCATGCTGCTTAGGTTTGATGCATAAAATCTTAGTGCAAAAGAACGCCACTTTATATTGCCCTTGTATGTGGACCTTTATTATGCAGTCCGCCGCTTTTATTACTTCCACAACAAGTTCGTATAAAGCTTATTTTCTCTGCACTAATAAGTCATACATATTTAGAGAGCAATTTTATTGCTTGCACCGATGACAACTTACTTGAAGGATCTTATTCAATACATAGGTAGGTATGGTGGACTCTCATGGCAAAACTGGGTTTAATGATATTTGGAAGCACAAGTAGTATCTCTACTTGGTGCAAGGAATTTGGCTAGCATGAGGAGGAAAGGCAAGCTCAACATGTTTGGAAGGTCAATGACAATACACTTTAACTGAGATGTTGGAAGACATAAACCATTACGTTGTCTTCCTTGTCCAACGTCAACTCTTTTAGCATGTCATACTTAATGAGTGCTTCACAATCATAAAAGATGTCCAAGATAATATATTTATATGTGAACCCTCTTCCTTATCACTTCCTATTAATTGCAACGATGACCGAGGCTACGTTCATCAACTCTCAACAATTTTTATGCCTCATACTTTCTATATGTGAAGTTATCACTATCCATAAGATCAATATGAACCCTTTTATTCTTTCTATTTTCTCAAGATCATAGCATCATAGCAAAGCCCTTGACTCAACACTAATCTTTATTATAGATAGCACACGGACTCGCTTACATAAAGAGATCACAAACAAAGCTCAAAACTACTTGATATCAAAACTTCAATCTACTAGATCAAGATACTACTAAAAGGATTGAACTAAATAAAGCGGTAAAGATAGGAGTGTGATGGTGATACGATACCGGGGCACCTCCCCCAAGCTTGGCAGTTGCCAAGGGGAGTGCCCATACCCATGTGATTATGTCTCCTTCTTCACGGTTGGTGTTATGATCTTCTTGGCTATTATGCCCTTCAAGATACGGTTCTCCTCCTCGAGCTTATTAACTTGTTGTTTGAGGTCCATATTTTCTTTACGGAGTTTGCCCGTGATGCATAAGGCTCCTTTCACCCAAGGATGCTGATAGCTTCGGAGAACAAGTGAAACTCTTTTTCATATTTTCATAAGAAAGAAATCTAGAGTCGGAAGGAGGATCAAAGTAGGGATAGCCAAGCTAGGTAGTTCCCCATAGTGAATTCTCGTCAAGACGAGAGGTAACTTCTTGATCCTCCTACATGGCATCTATCGCTTTCAAATCAGCCTCCATCTCATCTTCCGTTGATGGTCCAAAGTGATAGGCGCCGCATTTGCTCCTCGACCCGGCGCTGGGTGAGACACCCTGCCTCCCTAACCGACTCTCGAGAAGACATCTTGCTTTATTCTCGCAACAGAACAGCTCAAACGAAAACAAAGGATATTTATGTGATACGGTGGTCAAAACCTTTGGGAGTATATATAATGAATTTTTATCGACCAAAATACGTAATATACAAGAAAACGGAGTCCGGAGGCGACGAGGTGCCCACGAGATCGGGCGCCTCCTCCTCTCTCGTGGGAGCCTCGTGTCCCTTTCGACTACTTCTTTCTTCCTAAAATTTTAAATAATCCAAAACTGATAAAATTGCCATTAGAGTTGTTTTGGAGTCGGTTTACTTACCGCATTCATGCACCTATGCCTTTTGGAGTCCGGAACGCTCGAAAGTGTCTCTTATGTATTCCTCGGGGTTATGGTCTCAATAATATTAGTTTCACATTAATAGGATTACCTGAAATATAATGTTTAATTCTTTCGACCGCTTACCACCCTCGGATTTGTGCCTTCGGTTGTTGATTTTATAGCACCGTAACGATAGACCTCTTCGATAACGAGGGACCTTCCCATTTTGAGAGAAGTTTTCCTGCAAAAAATCTTAAACGAGAGTTGAATAATAACACATAATCTCCTACGTTAAACTCACGCTTTTGTATCCTCTTATCATGCCGCTTTTGACTTTTTCTTTGAAAAGCTTGGCATTCTCATATGCTTGGGTTCTCCATTCATCAAGTGAGCTAATATCAAACAACCTCTTCTCACCGCAAGTTTGAAGTCATAATTGAGCTCTTTAATAGCCCAATATGCTTTATGTTCAAGTTCAAGAGGTAAATGACATGCTTTTCCATAAACCATCTTATATGGAGACATACCCATAGGATTTTGTATGCAGTTCTATAGGCCCATAATGCATCATCAAGTTTTTGGACCAATTCTTTCTAGATCTATTCACGCCTTTTGCAAAATTAATTTGAGCTCTCTATTGCTCAATTCTACTTGACCACTAGATCATGGGTGGTAAGGAGATGCGATTCTATGATTGACATCATACTTAGCAAGCATCTTACGGAAAGCACCATGAATAAAGTGTGAACCACCATCACTATAAGATATCTAGGACTCCAAACCTCGAAAAATAACTTTTTAAGCATTTTAATAGAAGTGTTATGATCAGCACTACTAGTTGGAATAGCTTCTACCCACTTAGTAACGTAATCAACAACAACTAAAATATGTGTATAACCATTGGAGGCAGGAAAAGGTCCCATATAATCAAAGCCCCAAACATCAAACGGTTCAATAACAAGGAATAATTCATAGGCATTTCTTGACGCCTACTAATGTTACCTATTCTTTGACATTCATCACAAGATAAAACAAACTTACGAGCATCTTTGAAAAGAGTAGGCCAATAAAACCAGATTGAAGTACCTTGTGTGCAGTTCTATCTCCAGCTGGTGTCCTCCATAAGATTCAGAGTGACACTTGCGTAGGATTTGTTCATGTTCATGCTCAGGCACACAACGTCTAATAATACCATCTACTCCTTCTTTATAAAGGTGTGGATCATCCCAGAAGTAATGTCTTAAATCATAAAAGAACTTTTTCTTTTGCTGGTATGTGAAACTAGGCGGTATATATTTAGCAACAATGTAATTAGCATAATCAGCATACCAAGGAGCAGTACGAGAAGCATTGACAACCGCTAATTGTTCATCGGGAAAACTATCATTAATAGGCAGTGGGTCATCAAGAACATTCTCTAACCTAGACAAGTTGTCTGCAACGGGGTTCTCAGCTCCTTTTCTATCAATAATATGCAAGTCAAATTCTTGGAGCAAGAGGACCCATCTAATGAGTCTAGGCTTAGCATCTTTCTTTTCCATAAGATATTTAATAGCAGCATGATCATGTGAATGGTGACTTTGGAATCAACAATATAAGGTCTAAACTTATCACATGCAAACACAACTGCTAAGAACTCTTTTTCAGTAGTAGCGTAATTCTCCGGCAGTATCAAGAGTCTTACTAGCATACCGATAACATTCAATTTCTTATCGACTCTTTGCCCTAAAACAGCACCTATAAAGATAATCACTAGCATCGCATATAATTTCAAAAGGTAAATTCCAATCAGGTGGCTGAACAATAGGTGCAGTGATCAAAGCTTTCTTAAGTGTTTCAAATGCTTCTACACAATCATCATCAAAGACAAAAGGAATATCTTTTTGCAATAAATTAGTCAGAGGCCTAGAGATTTTAGAAAAGTCCTTAATGAACCTCCTATAAAAGCCGGCATGACCAAGGAAACTTCTAATACCTTTTATGTCCTTGGGACATGGCATCTTTTCAATAGCATCAACTTTGGCCTTATCAACTTCAATACCTCTCTCAGAGATCTTGTGCCCCAAGACAATGCCTTCATTAACCATAAAGTGACACTTTTCCCAATTCAGACGAGACTAGTGTCTTCACATCTCGCAAAACTCGATCAAGGTTGCTCAAACAATCATCAAAAGAGGATCCATAGATGGAGAAGTCATCCATGAATACCTCACAAATCTTTTCACAAAATCAGAGAATATAGCCATCATGCATCTTTGAAAGGTAGCAGTGCATTACATAAACCAAAAGGCATACGCCTATAAGCAAAAGTACCAAAAGGGCAAGTAAAAGTAGTTTTAGATTGATCCTTTGTCGACACGTATTTGAGAGAAGCCGTAATAACCATCTAGAAAGCAAAATGTGTGTGTTTGGATAGCCTTTCTAGCATTTGATCAATAAAAGGTAAAGGGTAATGATCTTTCTTAGTAGCTTTATTTAACTTACGAAAATCAATTACCATCCTATAACCTGTAATAATTCTTTATGGATCAATTCATCTTTATCATTAGGAACAACGGTAATACCTCCCTTTTGGGGACACAATGGACAGGGCTTACCCATTCACTATCAAGAACGGATAAATAATACCTGCCTCAAGGAGTTTTAGAATCTCCTTTCTTACCACTTCCTTCATTTTGGGATTTAATCGCCTTTGAGGATCTCTAACTGGTTTGGCATCTTTCTCCACTGAAATTTTGTGTTGACATAATGTGGACTGATGCCCTTAAGATCATCCAGAGTATATCCAATAGCAGCCCGGTGCTTCTTCGTAGTTTTCAATAATCTTTCTTCTTCTTTCTCCAAAGGTTAGCACTAATAATAACAGGATATATTTTTTTTCATCAAGATAAGCATACTTAAGATTATCGTAAAGGTTTGAGTTCAAACACGGATCACCCTTGGGTGGAGGGGATCCCCAAGAATTTCAACGGAAGGTTATGTTTCAAAGACAGGTTCTTGTTTAAGGAACACTTCATCTATTTCTTCCTTTCCTTCATAAACATATCGCTTTCATGGTCTAACAAATAATGTTCTAACGGATCAGTTGGAGGAACAGCTATGGAAGCAAGACCAATAATCTCATCTTTACTAGGTGGTTCCTTTCACGAGGTTGTCTACTAAACTTAGCAAAATTGAACTCATGAGACATACCATCTATGCCAACAAAGGACAATGTTCTTTTCACAATTAATCTTAGCACTAGCAAGATGCAAGAAGGGTCTACCAAAATAATGGGACAAAAGTCATCTTGTGGGGAAGCAAGTACAAGAAAATCAGCAGGGTATTTAATCTTCCCACACAAGACTTCAACATCTCTAACAATCCCAATAGGTTTAATGGTGTCCCTATTAGCAAGCTTAATAGTAACATCAATGTCTTCCAATTCAACAGTGCAATATCGCATAATTTCTTTATATAGATCATAAGGTATCGCACTAGCACTAGCACCCATATCACATAAGCCATGATAGCAATGATCTCCTATTTTAACAAAAATAACAGTGCATGCCTACAACAGTCTACGGTCTTAGTATCGGGTCTAGCAATATTAGCGGTTTCACCCACGAAAGAGATAACATGCCCATCTAAGTCCTCATCCAAGAGATCTTTAATCATAGCAATACCAGGTTCAACATTAATTTGCTCAGAGGTGTATAGGTCCTAGTATTACTCTTACTTAACAACAAATAAGCTTTAACATGATCTTTTATCCTAACGGAAAAGGAGGTTTTTCACATAAGCAGAGGAATAATAGGATCACTATATGTAATGGTCTTTTCTTCGACTATAATGGGTGCAACTACTTTCACTTCAACAGAGGATTATATTTAAACCACTTATCTTTAGGGAGATCAACATGAGTAGCAAAAGATTCACAAAAGTAGCTACTATCTCGAGTCAAGTCCATACTTAGCGCTAAATCCACTAAAAGCATCGGTATCCATAAAAGATTTAACACAATCGAACTTAGGTGTCATACCGACTCCTTACCATCGCCGGAACCCCAATCTTCAGAGTTGCATTTAATTCTTTCCAATAAGTCCCATTTGAAATCAATAGTCTTCAAAGATATAAGAACCAAAGACAGAAGTATCGAGCAGTTGCGATTATTAAGAGAAAGCCGAGCATAAAATTCTGAATAATCATTTCCGAGAGAGCTCATGATTGGGGCATGAATATAACATTGACTTAAGCCTCCCCAAGCTTGAGCGATGCTTTCCCTTCATGAGGCCAGAAATTATATATGTAATTACGATCACGATGAACAAGATGCATAGGATAGAACTTCCGTGAAATTCCAACTTCAATCGCTTATAATTCCAAGATCCCGATCATCACATAGCCTATACCATGTCAATGCATCTCCTTCAAAGATAAAGGAAGACCTTCCTTTAACAACATCATCGAATACCGCAAGCTTAAATAATCCACAAACTTCATCCACAAAGATAAGGTGTAAATCGATGCAATGTTCCGCCTCCTCGCAAAAGGATTAGCTAGCAGTTTTTCTATCATACCCAAGGAATCTCAAAGTGAATATTTTCATAAAGTTCAGTAGGTTGAGGAGCATCTCTTTGTTTTCTGGTTGGGGTGAAGATACCCCAAACAAGCCCTCAAAGGATTAGTTTCATAGTGACAAGTGATGTAAAATTTCAGCACACTATATAAATGTTTCTTACCAAGTTCCACTCACCAAAAGCGCTACACTCCCCGCAACGGCGCCTTAAAAGAGTCTTGATGACCCACAAGTATAGGGGATCTATCGTAGTCCTTTCGATAAGTAAGAGTGTCGAACCCAACGAGGAGCGTATGAAATGATAAGCGTTTTCAAGAAGGTTTTCTCTGCAAGCACCGAAATAGTAGGTGATAGATAGTTTTGTGATAAGATAAATAATAACAAGCAAAAGGTAAATAAAGTAAATAATGTGCAGAAAGGTGGCCCAATCCTTTATGTAGCAAAGGATAAGCCTGGACAATTTCTAATAATGAAGAAAGAGCTCCCGAGGACACATTGGGAATTATCGTCAAGCTAGTTTTCATCATGTTCATATGATTCACGCTCGTACTTTGATAATTTGATATGTGGGTGGACCGTTTGGGTGCTGTTCTTACTTGAACAAGCATCCCACTTATGATTAACCTCTATTGCAAGCATCCGCAACTACAACAAAAGTATTAAGGTAAACCTAACCATAGCATGAAACATATGGATCCAAATCAGCCCCTTTAAGCAACACATAAACTAGGGTTTAAGCTTCGTCACTCTAGCAACCCATCATCTACTTATTACTTCCCAATGCCTTCCTCTAGGCCCAATTATGGTGAAGTGTCATGTAGTCGACGCTCACATAACACCACTAGAGGAAAGACAACATACATCTCATCAAAATATCGAATCTAATACCAAATTCAAATGACTACTAATAGCAAGACTTCACCCATGTCCTCGTGAACAAACGTAACTACTCACAAAGCATATTCATGTTCATAATCGAGGAGTAATAATATGCATAAAGGATCTGAACATATGATCTTCCACCAAGTAAACCAACTAGCATCAATTACAAGGAGTAATCAACACTACTAGCAACCCACGGTACCAATTTGTGGTTTTGATACAAGATTGGATACAAGAGATGAACTAGGGTTTTGAGAGGAGATGGTGCTGTGAAGATGTTGATGGAGATTGACCCCTCTTGATGAGAGGATCGCAGGTGATGACGCTGGTGATGATTTCAACGAGACCTAGCGTGAGTGTTTTCTTCCTTCAACCCCCCACGCTAGCGCATGGGCCTCCTTTATATGCACAAGGGTCTCCGACAGGTGGCAACGAGACAAGGGTAAAACGGAAAAGAATTGTGGTTGGTACAACTACTTGTACAGGTATCATACCTAACCCTCGACGGCAGGGGACAAAGGCATTAAATGCCCGCCTACATCGCCCAAACAAAGGCAAAAGGGGACCGCCAGGACGCCATCGCCACACGATGGCAATCTTGTCACGCCGCTGCCATCACAAGATCGCTGGTCAAGACAATTTTCTGCCACGCTACCGAAGGTCCTGTATGCACGCTGGTGGATGTGCCGAGCGCTGGTACAGAGTGGTCGCTGTCGCTGCAAGCTTCGTCATGTCGTTGTCTTGTCGCTATCCGAAGCTTGTCGCCACCGGCCTCGCCGACACGTATGCGTCAGCGGCAAGTTCCTTGAGATGCCTTGTTATCTTCCCGCAAGCTCCTCTTGCCGGGCCTTGTCTCCTTGGCTTAAATACTTCGGTCATGCCTTGTTATCTCCCGCAAGCTCCTCTTGCCGGGCCTTGTCTTTGGCGGTCACCCAACAGCCTTGCCACGGGTGCTACAACCGCTCAGCGGCATTAAGTTCGATACTAGGTACCTCTACCCTAGTACACCGACAGAGCCTCGGCTGCTACACACGCAAGCCGAAGCGCCATTGGGCTGCCCAAAACAGGCACGGCACGCGCCCCGGGTTACGCCAGATCTCATTCCGACCCACCACGCCCAACGAACGGC
Organism: Aegilops longissima; assembly: GCA_021605205.1. Lineage (NCBI taxonomy): Eukaryota > Viridiplantae > Streptophyta > Magnoliopsida > Poales > Poaceae > Aegilops > Aegilops longissima. The sequence continues at coordinate 9,749 of JAHIAM010002226.1, read as the reverse complement.
ACGCTTAATGTGGCATCGTGGGAGAGATCGGGTGGTTTCTTTATTCGAAAGACGGAACGCCCCGCCTCCCCTTTATAAGCAGGGGAAACAGGGCAGTTTGCCCATCTCACCGATTGTCGCTCCAATCTTGAAAACCTCCGCCGCCCCTTCTTCCCAAGGCTGAAAAGAGAGCAGCGCCCGCTTCTATCGCCACTCAAAGATCACTAACGCCATCGATCTCCCCACCACCTCCGCCATGGTCTGAAGCCAACAAGGAGGGTCGGAAGTCGGCCGAGGCGAACGGCTCGGGCGCCGCGAAGGAGCGGCAATCTTCCCTCAACACCGTGAAGGATCCGAGGAGTACTACTACCTCTTCGGTCGACGGAGACGCGAGCGATCCCGCACGACGAAGGTACTCCCAGCTACCGCCGAACTGGCTCAATGGATACCCTTTCTTCGCAGTGCGATCGCGGGCTCGCCCGCTTTTCTCTCAATTCTTCGCGGATATCATGAACACCCACGGGTTCCGCCTCCTTGACTTCACCCCCAATGCCGCTTCGACCATGGCAGTTTTCGTGACATCTCGCTAAAACTTTGTCGGAGTCTATCCAAACGTAGCTCTTTTCCGCCACTTTTTATGCCCCGAGTTGAGAGAGGGAGCCTCTTTCCGTGGAATCGCTGGATCTCAAGAACCGCAAGAAGGAAGCTTATCTGAGGAGAGCTCCGCAGCAAGTGGGATGAATGGAGAGCAGATCGGTGCTGATTATCGAGGAGAACCCGCAGCTGCCATCGCCCAATAGCCAAACCTCAGCAGAAGGCGTGGCAACGATTGGAGCAGCGGTGGCCTTGAAGACGCTAGGCTGAAGATTGCCGCACCCGATCCTACGCCTTTAGGCTTGCTGGCTCACCGTAGGTGCTGTTGGCTGATTTTCTTCGCCACGACGCTTCGCAGAGAGGAGGAGACCGGCTCGGGAGTTCCGTAACGCGCAGATATCATGAGGCTGCGCACGGGCCTCAACTTCAACTTCACTATCCTGGAATTGGACGCGATGCTCCTGGAACTGTTCAAGAACGATCATGATCATCCCGAAATGTTCAAAGGCCGAGGGGTGTCGCTCACCAGTAACAAATCTCGCCGACCGCACTCGCGTAATGATGCTGCCAGGCGACTCGCATGGAATTGCCCCAACTTGGCAAGAGCCTGCAGACGACGTCGTGCGGGAGTTCTTTGACGGCCTGGTAGAAGTGCCGGTCCGCCCCGATGAATAGAGGAGCCTCACCCGCGACACCACCGATGATGAGATGCGCGATCGCCACCAGCTGGAAGAGGCGGCAGCAGCCGCCTCCCTGCGGGCAGTTCGATTCACCGTGGAGGAGGCAGAGGCAGCAGAGGCGGCAAGCCTTGTCGAGCGAGGGAGCTTGCCGGCAGGAAGAGCTTGTTGGGCCCGGCTGAGTCGAGCGAGCCGCCGAGGGCGCCTCCCACCTTCGCACAGCTTGCCGCAAGCGGAGCCCCAGCTCCACCAAGAAGGCGCTCCGCAAGGCCGGGACGAAGCGGGCGGCAGACGGGCTAACAGCCGCTGCTCCGCGACGCGCTTCCACCGCGCAAGCATCTGCTGCTGAGCACTCTCACGCCAAGTGCAACCGGAGCGGGCCTCCCAGCCACCGCTCGCTTCCCGCCAAGCGGCTAAGGGAACCCACCTCCGCCTCGTCCGCACCGGAGGCGAGCCGAATTTGATCTCTCCGCCAGCCCGACGAGGAAGAAGAAGAGTAAGATTCTTGCTCTACTTGTAGTTCTTCAATTTGTTGCTTTGTCTTGTATCTGATTTGCTTCACTCAACCCATTCCTTTTCGTGACGCTGCCCTGAGAGCGCCGAAGAGAGCCAAGGTCCCGTGATTGTCATCGAGGACTAACCCATGACAAAGCAGGAGGCGCGGTCCGAGACCACCTTGCCGGACCCGCAACTCTTCTCAAAGCAGCCCTCAAGCAGCAGCCCTCATCGTAAGTATATGGTTTACTCTCTGTTAGGCGGCATGGGTGCTCTTTCTTTGCTGATATCTCGATCTGGTTTGTGTAGGAGCAGAGCAGCCTCACCAGAGTGCCCTAAGCCGCCCCCGAAATGCCATCTGCTTCGATTACACCGCCAAGGAGGATTCCCTGCAAGGAGTAGCTTCCCGCAAGGGATAGTTCTCCGGCAAGGGATAGCACTAGTGACCTCCCGGTGGTTGAGACCACGGCCGCAGATCCTAGTACAGTAATCCTCTTGCTTAAAAACATCCCTTGTGTTCTTCTTCTTCTGTTTTTCTTTTTGAATATTTGCTTGACTTTTCTTTCTTTTCTCGGTCGCCGATCCATCTCGCCACAGAGCCAATGGAGACCAAGGTCGCCGGGCGGAGGACGCGCAAGGCAATATCGACGACGCCATTGCCACCAAGAAGAAGCCGGGCGCTGATGATCCCGACGGGCGGAGAGGCCGCCAAAGCTGCCGCCAGAGAAGCCGGGCGAGGGTCAGCGATCGACTGACGGCCCCGAGCCGCAAGAGCTGCCCGCGCCACGCCGATCACGATCCTCCGCCATTAGCATACAGCTGCCAGCCCCAAAGAGCCCCAGCCCGGCGCTTATTTGAAAGCCGGGCGATGGCGCTTTCATCAAGCTTCCCCGGGCGCCGAGCCTGGGCGCCGACCAAGGAGAAACCTTTGATGAAGAGCTTCGCCCGCCGGGTTGACGCTGGTCGACACGCCGAAAGCAGCAGCGGGCGAGCCCGAGGAGGAGCAATTGCCGCGAAGCCGTTGTCGCTTACCGCGCTCGACAAGCAAAACTGTGTCCCGAGAAGCGCTTGTTGTGAAGGCAGGAGCAGACATCGAGAAGCGCGCTGAGGAGCTCCGAGGCTCAACCGTGAAGCTCTCCGGTCCCCGCGCAGGAGCGGAGCGACTTGCCGAGGAGCGAAAGCCTTCCTCCTCGAGAAGGCTGAAGTTGAAGAGCAACAATGCTTGCCGCCGAGAAGCCGCTCGCAGCAGAAAGCGATTTGGCAGCGGAAGGTCAACCTCGACAGCCACGAGGAGGAGCTGCCACGCGCGAGCAAACATTTGGCGGGCTCTCAAGGAAGCAGAGGATGCTGCCGCAGCTGCCGAGGCCGCCAAGAAGGAGCTGGAGACGGCAGTGACGCAGCTGGAGGCCAATCTCAAGGAGAGCGGCGAGGAGCTTGCTGCGCCAAGCGTGAGCGCCGAGAAGGACGCCTACACTCTTGGCGAAGCTGCGTGGTCGCCTCGCCGAGAGGAGCAAGGAGCTTAGCGCCGCCAAGGACTCCAACGCAGATCTTGAGTTGAAGCCGACTACTTTGACTCAGACGCTGGACGGCGCCAGGAGCGGAAGTGGCCTTGGAGGAGAAGATCAAGGTCAACGAGGCGTGCAAGGTGCCGCCGCCGCCTGCAACACTTTTAGGGAGAACGTGAGCACCGGATCAAGGTCTCGTGGATGTTGCCGCAGCCATCGACAGGAGTTATGCACTGGGATGGAGGATCTCGGTATTCCTCCGATGAGCACCTCCAACCCAGCGCCAAGCTCAGCTTGTTCTTCAAGGGCGTCATGACGGCCCTCCAGCCGACTCCGGAGAAGATCCCAAAGCAGCTGGTCGATGAGTCGCGATGATCTGCGCTGGAGCTCTTCAAAAGGTGTCGTGAAGGTGGCCTTCCGCAACCTGTGCCTTAACCTCACCAATGTCCTCAAGACCTTGCCGCGGATGTCGATGTGGAAGCGCCAAGACCTCGACGCACCCATTGTGGACTAGGTGAGCGGAATCAAGAGGGTTGAGGGCGATCGCGAGATTAGGTCAAGACGCTTCTCTTTTCCTTGTCGCTGCCGGTCATGTTATGGGAACAATCTATTAGAGCTGCGACGAGCTATCTTGTAATATAACTCTATTTCGGTAGTGATTGCTATGTTATTTCCTTTACTTGATTCCTTCCTTTGTATGTTTTTGCCCCACGCTTAGGGAACTTGTCGGCGCAGCACCGGGTCATGAGCGCTGAAGTGCGGACGCCGAGCCCGTCGGGCGGTGCCGCCACCGATAAGAAACCTTGTCGCAACTAGTTGCAGCTCACTTAAGTTGTTGAGCGGACTAAACAAAGTAAGGGCTTAACTATTCACGAGTTGGTTCCTCCGCATGCAGGTTTTCCATACAAAGCACGGTCCTTTGAGGAAGATAACTTAAAAAATTTAAACTGATTGCTCAAACTCTAGCAACTTAGCTTTTCCTGCTGCTTGCTTCCCCGTAAGGCTTAAACTTCCTTGAGCGACGCTGGTCCACACCATTATCTTCTCCTTTCCTCCCGCAAACTTGTGGGCGAGGGAACCTTCCTCTTTGAGAAAGAGAAAGAAGAGAAAATAAAGATATGGAGCCTTATGGTCTGCTATTGCCTACCGAGGGTAGGCGCTGCACAAAGTGTCGATAATGCATGCAAAACAAAGAGAGTAGAAAGCATTAAATTGACAAGATGTGTGGAGCACATGAGCTTTACTTATGCACGGGTCTCATACCGCTTTGTACAAAGGATTGCATGCAACATCGGCAAGACTTGTATAGTGGTTGCGGAACAGGTTCAAGAACCGCTTCCTCACGGGTAAAACTTACGAAGATGCTCAATGTTCCAGAGTTGCTCACCGAAAGCCATCTTCGTCTCAAGGCGGACAGCGCCAGCCTATTGACTGCTTTCACCCAATAAGGGCCTTCCCACTTCAAGGCCAACTTGTTGGAATTCTTGGCGGACTGAACGCGCCAAGAACAAGGTCGCTTTCCTCGAGACTTCGCATTAACTTTATGCGGTTATGGTAGCGGGCAAAAGTTTGCCGGTATCGAGCAGCTCAGCATAAAGAGTCTCAAGACGGTCTCTCCTCAAGGAGCAAAAGGCCATCTTGTCGCAGCTGCTCTTGCTCAAGCTCATCATAAGCGAGCACTCGAGGTGACCCAGATACGAAGTTTCGTGGGGAGAACTGCCTCTGCTCCATAGACTAGAGCGAAGGTGTCCGCCGTGGCTCGATTTATGCTCATTCCGATCGACCAAAGAACCACCGCAGCTCCTCAATCCAGCTTCTTTTCCGCACTTGTGCAGCCTGTCGAAAGTCTTGGTCTTGAGCCCGCAAAGACTTCAAAGATTCGCCTCCCGCTTGACCGCATTTCGGATGAGCAATGTATGGCAGACCTTGGCGCCAAGATCTTGGACGACCGCATGAAGGTGCGGCTCAGAATTGCGTGCCGTTGTCGGTGATGATCCTGTTAGGGATTCCAAACGGCAAACAATCGACCAAGGACTTGACTGCCGATCGCGGCTGTCACCTTCCTCACTCGCTTCCACTTCCGCCACTTTGTGAACTTGTCGATTGCAACGCATAAGTACTCAAAGCCCCGACACCGGGAAAGGGCCGAGGATGTCGAGCCCCGCACCGAAAATGGCCAGGATAAAGGGATCGCCCGAGAGCTTGAGCTAGCCGTGTATCCGCTGAATGGAACCGCACGCTTCACACTTGGTTACTTGTGCAATCCTCGGAGGGCTGTCGGCCAAAAGAAACCTTACCGAATGCTTTGCCGGGAAGTGTTTTGGCGCCAATGTGGTGACCACATATGCCTCCATGTATCTCTCGCCAATAGCTTTTGTCCGCCTCTTCCCGTGAATACACTTCACTTTCACGCCGTTGAGTCTTCTTATGTACAAGGTGTTATCGACAAACCGTACATACTTGACCGCTGGCTACTCTTTTCCGCTTTCTTCTGCTCTTCGTAAGTTCTCCGTCTCAAGGAAACAGATAATCATTGCAGTTTATGCCGGAGCTTGTGGCTCGACAACAAGGACTAAAGGCACATCCGCTGCCATGGAGCATCCGCTTCTACGGCGAGAATCATGCTCACCGAGCTTGACGCTCCCAAGCTTGCCGGAGCAAAACTTGACGGAGCGCTCGCTTCAACGGAACAAACCATGGTGTTTGCCGGAGCAGACTGCTCCTCAAGACCCTTTGGTGTTGATCTTGAGGACCTTCTTGGCGGCGGTTTGTGGAGCTCTCGCCGAAAGTAGTCTCCGTAAATCAACTTCCTCTTCTTGCTCTGTCCATTGATGGCGCTACGACGGTTGAGTCAGCTTGAGCACAAAGATCCCTGGTTCCATAGGTAACTTAGTGCTCACTTTGACAAAGCCATCGGCAATGTCGCTTTCAGCTCTTGGAACATGCTCCATCCGCAGCCGCCAAAGTGCTCTTCTAGCTTTCTCACTTCATCAACGTAAGCTTCCATCAACGGACTCGATAATTTTGTTCACTTGGCGGACGACAAGTTGTGAGTCACCCCGATAATGAGCTTTTGATCCCAAGGTCTGCCATGATCTCAGACCGCAAGCAAACCTTCATACTGCAGATTGTTCATTGCTTGCCCTTGGCAAAGTGCATCCGACTACGACTTGAGGTGCTCTCCGTGGTGCAACCAGCAGCACGCCAAGACCGGGCGCTTTGCAGCGAGAAGGCACCATCAAATTACATCAGCCACTCTTGCTTGCTTCCTTGACGGGATGCTCAAGCTTCGAATTTCTTCATCTTGTGTTGGGGTCCATTCTGCTATGAACTCCGCCAATGCTCTGCTTTGGATAGTTGAAGTGCTTTCAAACTTGAGGCCAAAGCTTGACAGTTCCAATGCCCATTCGACAATCCTGCATGTTGCTTCTGGATTTTGCAGTATCCTTTTCAGCGGAAAACGAAAGTGACGACTGTGATCTCATGTGCTTGGAAGTAATGGCGAGCTTTCGAGGCTATGAGAAGGCCGAAAAGCAATTTCGCACACCAAAGTACTCTTGACCTAGCCCCTCGCAGTAGGGAACCGACAAAGTAAACCGGCACTCGCACCATTCTTTTCGTGATCTTTCACACGGTTCCGCAGATCCATCTTTGTCGAGACCAGAGCTTGCCGTGAAGTTCCCGCTTGTCGCTGGATGCATCCGCTCGTGGTTGCCGGCTCATCATCCGCCTCCCTCTCCGCTATTAACGCAGCACTAACCATTTGATTGGTTGCCGCTATATATAGCAGCAACTTCTCTTGTGGCTTAGGTGCGACAAGTGTTGGAGTGGAGGACATGTATCTCTTTAAGTCTCGCAAAGGCAGCCTCCGCTCCGAGTCCATTTCATTGACCCGCCTTTTTCAATATTTTGAAAATGGCAGGGCGCGCCAGCAGACCCGGAGATAAACTCGCCGAGAGCAGCTACGCAACCGCAAGTCTTCGTGACATCCTTGACGCGCTTTGGTGCTTCAATCTGCTCAATGGCCTTGATCTTGTCGGGATTGGCTTCGCCTCACCGAGACATTTAAGAACCCGAGAAGCTTCCGAGGGGACTCCAAATGCACACTTTCGGGTTGAGCTTGAGGTTGATCTTATGCAGATTTGCAAAGGTTTCGCTCTAAATCTTGAATCGAGTCGTTTTGTCCTTGCTTCTTTGACCACTATGTCATCCATGTAGGCTTCCACATTTCTGTGTATTTGCGGCTCAAAAGCCGCCATGAACTACTCCTTGCAAATGTTGAACCTGCATTCTTTAAACCGAAAGGCATCCGTGACAAAACAGAGGTGCCATGGGGTGATGAATGCGGTCTTCCTCATCCTCTTCTCGCCATGAAGATCCGATGATATCTCGAGTATGCATCAAGAAATGAAAGCAAATCACATCCGCCGGAGTCAACAATCTGGTCGATGCGTGGCAAAGGAAATGGGTCTTGGGACAAGCTTTATTGACATCGGTAAAATCGATATAAAGCCTCAATTTGCCGCTTGCCTTATGCACGACTACTGTGGTTGGCCAACCACGAGGATGGAGCACTCCTCCGACAAGGCCCGCCGCTTCCAATTTCTTGATTTCTTCGCGATGAATTTGGCGCCCACCGCGCTCGACTTTCGCTTGACGGGCCGCGATGAGGACAGACGGCAAGATGGTGCTCGACATTTCCGAACACCGGGATGTCGACATTGCCATGCAAATACGCCGACGTCACCCGCAAGAAAGCAACGAGCGGCTTTCCTATTTAGGGTCGAGAGTGGCATCGATGGTGAAGGTACCACCAGCAGCCATCCTCCTTGGTGGACACCTCTTGGTCTCTCGTGGAGCTGCCATTATCTTCTTACACTTGCCGGTGGAGCTCGATGGAAGGCCATCGACGGTGAAGCGCAGCTCCGGAGAGGTGCGCTGCCGGAGAGGGCATCGTAACTCTTCCGGACTTGGTCTTCTTCTTCACCCCGGAGCTTCAACGGCAAGTGACTTATGATCCGCTATGCCGCCGCTGCTCGCAGAGATCTTGTCGGGCGCAGATAAGAGCATCCTTCTTGTCGCCAGGGACGAGATGACACTTATCGGCCCGCATCTTCAAGATGTTGTATGCATAGTGAGAGGCTGCCATGAATTTGGCGAAAAGCCGGACGGCCAAGTATCCCATTGTAAGGCAATGGAAAGTCAGAACGCTGTGTGACCTCTCTAGTTCGGTTCAACTCGCTGCCAAATGTCACCGCAACGGATCTTTCCTTCGCTTGCTCCTTCCCGGATTTATTCCTTGAACGTGTCGGTTCTTCGAGCTCGCCATCGTGGATCCGGAGTTTCGGATTACCGCAGAGGAGATCAGGTTCGCCGCCCCGCCACAACTAGCATCTTAGTGACCTTGAGGTTGCGGATAGTTGGTGAAACCAACATCGGCAAGCACCGACCGCAGCTTATGCGATCAGGTGGTCCTCAATATCAAAGATGATAGGCGGCTGGACCATTTCGAGGCTTATGGACTCGGGACGATGGTTCCGCCGCATTGACTTCCCGCATCCACCGCTTGAGTTGGCGGTGAAGTATGCGAGAAGCACCGCCAACGCACAAGACCTCTCGCGGGCTTTCTCGAACTCCTGCTCATCGGTCTCGCTATCATCCATATCTTCATTGTCGCCGCCATCTTCATCCTTGTCGCGCCGCTGGGAGGTCAGCCTCCTTGCCGCCGCTTGGCCTTGTCACAAGGCCCCTCCCGCCGGGCGCTTCTGCGGCCGCTCCTCCCAGCACCTTCCTGGGCCTTTCCTTGTCGCCGTCAGATTCAGCCTTTTTGTTGCCCTCGGCTGCTGCTCGACCTTCTTGCAGCTCCGAGGTCATGGCCCTTGGTGCGGTGGATCTTGCAAGATCGCTTGTTGGTCTGGCCCGCTTTGTCGACGACCGCCATACCGGTAATTGGTGCCCGCGCCAATATCCTTGCCGGAGCTACAAGCTTTGGCTTTCTTTACGCCACCTCCGCTGCCGGACTGCTCAACAACCAGCACATCTTTGCCTTTCTTCTTCCCGTTGTTCCGCCGCCGTTTTTCTTTGTCGGGCAGCCTCTCACTATCGATCCTCCGCTTCAGATTCTCTCCGGAGTTTCTCCTTCCTCAAAGACGCGCACACTTGTCGGCCGTGGCATATAGCTCATCGACGCTCTAATCTTGCACATCGCCATCTCCTCCGCGCATCTCGCGGTTTCGCACGCTCGATGGAACGCGCTGATTATCGCGCGGTGGTGGACATCTCGATGTTGTGCCGTGACGCGCTGAATCTCTCAATGTACTTTGTGTAGGGCTCTCCTTCCTTCCGGGCGAAAGCAGATGAAGGTCGCCTCTTGGCCATGAGGCTTGTGGTCACCAGAAGGCACCGACAAACCGATGGCATAGATCTGTCCAGAGGATATGGAGTTGTCCGGCAATTGCATGAGCCAGATCTCGACATTGGGCTTGAGTACCGCCGAAGT